>PVIW01007106.1:14612-31833 GCA_004026585.1 Noctilio leporinus | reverse complement strand
AAAAATTTACTCAACCTAATAAGCAAATTTAGCAAAATAGCTAGGTATAAAGTCAATACCCAGAAATCAAAAGCATTTTTGTATACCAATAATGAAACAACAGAAATAGAAGTGAAAAAAAGAAATCCCATTTACCATAGCAACAAGAAAAATAAAGTACCTAGGAATCAATTTAACTAAGGAGGTCAAAGACCTGTACTCAGAAAACTACAGAACAATGAAGAAAGAAATCAAGGAAGACACAAATAAATGGAAGCATATACCATGTTCGTGGATGGGAAGAATTAACATCATTCAAATGTCCATACTACCCAAAGCAATATACATGTTCAATGCAATCCCAATTAAAATACCAATGACAGACTTCAAAGAAATAGAAAAAAAAATACTTCAAAAATTTATATGGAGCCAAAAACACCCACGAATAGCCACCACAAGCTTGAGAAAGAAGAACAAGGTAGAAGGAATCACAATACCAGACTTCAAACAATACTACAAGGGTACCGTCATCAAAACAGCCTTGTACTGGCATAAGAATAGATATATAGATCAGTGGAACAGAATAGAGAGCCCAGAAATTAACCCAGGACTCTATGGTAAACTAATATTTGACAAAGGGGGAAGGAACATCAAATGGAGTAAAATCAGTCTCTTCAACAAATGGTGTTGGGAGAACTGGACAGCAACATGCAAAAAGATAAAACTAGACCACCAACTTACACCATGCACCAAAATAAACTCAAGATAGATAAAGGATTTAAACATAAGCAGTGCCACCATAAAGGTCCTGGAGAAAAATATAGGCAGTAAACTTTTGGATATCCTACGAAAAAATATGTTTACTGATACTTTACCAGGGCAAAGGAAATCAAAGAACGAATCAACAAATGGGACTCTATCCAATTGAAAAGTTTCTGTTCAGCTAAAGAAAATATCAGCAAAATTCAAAGGGAACCAACTGTGTGGGAAAACATAATTGCCAATGATACCTCAGACCAGGGTCTGATCTCCAAAATATATATAAATTAATGTGACTCAACACCAGGGAGATAGACAGCCCAATTAAAAAATGGACAAAGGACCTGAACAGACAATTCACTGAGGAAGATATTCAAAGGGCCCAGAGGTATATGAAACAATGCTCAACATCACTAGTTATCAGAAAGATGCAAATTAAAACCGCAATAAGATACCACCTCACACCTGTCAGAATGGCAATCATCAGCAAGTCAACAAACAACAAGTGTTGGCGAGGAGGCGGGGCAAAGGGAACCCTCATACACTGTTGGTGGGAATGTAGGCTGGTGCAGCCACTGTGGAAAACAGTATGGGATTTCCTTAAAAAACTAAAAATGGAACTGCCTTTTGATCCAGCAATTCCACTACTTGGACTATACCCAAAGAATTCTGAAACACCAATTCATAAGAACCTATGTATACCTATGTTCATAGTGGCACTATTTACAATAGCCCAGTGCTGGATACAGCCTAAGTGCCCATCAGTGGATGATTGGATCAAAAACCTTTGGTACATTTACACAATGGAATTCTATATAGCAGAAAGAAAGAAGGAACTTGTACCCTTTGCAACAACATGGATGGAACTGGAGAGTATTATGTTTAGTGAAATAAGCCAGTCAGTGAAGGACAAATATCATATGATCTCACCCATTACGTGACAATAATGAGCAAAACTAATAACAAGCAAAACAGAATCAAGTATATGAATACAAGAAATAGGCCTTCAGTGGTCAGGGGGAAAGAGGTTGTGGAGAGAGGGGAGGCAGAGGCAAGAAAGGGGAGCAACCTAGACAAGAACCTAGTATAAGGGAACCACGGACATGGACAACAGGTGTGATTGACTTTGGGGGGAATGGGTGGATGGGGAGGGGGACAGAGGGGAGAAAAAGGAAGAATGTAATACAACATCAATAAAATTCAAAATAAAAAAAATAAGTAATTAAATAAAACAGAGGCATTTAGTCTGGAGAAGAAGTGGCCTGAGGAGTATGAATCAGTTGGTCATCTACATGCAGTGGAATGCCATGCAGCCATAAAGGAATGAGACTTTCTGTCCACTAACATTGAAAGACTTCTAAGATAGTGCAGTGACAAAAGTACTGAGCAGTACAGGCTACTTTTTACATATAAATAAAGAAAAAAAATCATCTATGTTTGCTTGGAAATTTTCAAAATTAAAACTTAAGAATAAACTAAGAACATAGCTTACTTGTTGGAAGTGATAACTAAGTGGAGGGAGGATAAGACAGGGACTGAAAAAGACTTCCTGCTTCATTTCTGACTTGAATTGTTTCTCCCCGAAGCCAACCCTGAGTGACAATTTTTATTCAAGTAGCTTTTTGGCAGATCATCTCAGGAAACATAGCCAGGGGAGCAGGATGGGGAAGAAATAGATGACAAGTCATCATCAGGTCACCTATGTGAGCAACTACAGCTCCAACCACTGGCCACCTCAGGACAACAATGTGAGCCTCACATCAGCATTCCCCCCAGCAGTAGGCTATGACATGCACTGCTTGGCAGTGGAGTCCTGAAGCAGGGCTACCACTGCTCTTAGCCAAGGTCTGGGGTGGGGATAGCAGTACCACTGCATCTGTGACAATGCATCCTTATTCTTTTGAGTTTTGCACCAAGTGAAGGTATTCTGTTCAAATAATAATATAAGAAATAAAACTCGAAAGGAGAATAAAACAACCACATATTATAAAATATTAGTGATTTGATATACAGAAAGGAATTGGTTTTATTTCTGGTCAGTTCTGAAACACAAAACTAGAAGCAATGTTTATTATTATAAGATAGTAAATATCAGCTAAAATAGGAAGCACTTTCTAATAATTAGATCTACTACATTATAGTTCTTGATAATTACCTGACATTGGGCTTACTCAGCCAGACACTAGAACTCAATCAAGGATTTGATTTAAACTAATATTTATTGGGTATTAAGCCCAACAAATAAACAAGGTAGGTAATTCCAGAAGAGGTCACCAAAGGTGGAGTGGTTTGTTAAGCTAAACAATGCTTTATTGACTTTCTCATTTAACTATCTCAGTATAATATCCTTAGGAAGTAATTAGTACTAGTAAACTAAATTCCATGAAAGTGGTAAATCTGGTGTCCACAATGACCCTCTGCGACCTTGCTGGTCCACAGGTCGACAACATACGCAGCTGGTTGGAAGGATCTCAGGCCCCATGTAGATTGCCTGAACCAGACTCTGTGTAGTTGCTAGATGTCTGGGTGTTCTGTATGCACAGTATGGCTTGGGAAGCAAGTTAGACAATGTTTAGATTCCACACCTGTGTAGTTGAAATCTTTTATCCCTAATGGAAATATGTTGGCCTAACTACATTTAATTTTAATTAAACATTTTAATCTACAAGTTGAATTGCCCACAATAATCATAGTACGTGATGATTATATACACCTTTAAAAAATATCTCAAATACACTGTGCCTGTGTGATAAGAGTAGAACATTCAGGACAGAAAGATCTTTATTTTTTCAAATTAGAGCACAGTGCCCAGATGTCCTCAGTACCAACTGGATAACCAATTAAAATACTCCAGTTAGGTAGTTTTCTTTAGTTCATTATAAACTTTATTCTCAATGTGAGATAGCCTGTTATGAACTGAAATAATGGTACCTAAAACATGAATAATACATAGCACTACCAATGCTTTTGAAACCATTATGGCATAGAATACTGTATCAATCCATAATTTGAAAATGGGACTAAATGGATCTTTCGTCTAAAAGAGCTTCTGTGATGTGTCAATTATACCTGATGTTAATAAGAATATACTATCACCTAAAATCCATATTAAAATATTTTATACAAAATGTACTATCATTAATAGATATCTGTCATTTGTTACTAAATACAGCTGTTAAAGGAACCTTTTAAGTGCTTTTAAAATTTGTTTTTAAGACCTTGACATTGAATTGAATAATAAGTATTATGGAACCAATCCTTCATTGGGAAAATGGACATAATGGATGAAATACTGTATGTTGCTTACTTCATTTTTGCCAGGTCAAACTGAAATTCTCATCAGCATTTGACACCCCTTATATGGCCACATAATAAATGAGTGAGAAACTAAATGTGGGCATTAAATATTTCATTTTCACTAGACATAATTACCAAAGTGTATAGTTCACTTTTGAGAATATCTTTCACATTTCTTCTTTGAACATTATAGTCTTTCACTGTGAACCTTTCCTGTAATAAGGGAATAAAATAAGGTAGCTCACTCACTTATGAATCATTCTGGATTATAAAATTCATGTATAATTAACCATGAATTCAACAAGTACACAGTGATCTGCTTGATTTGGAATTGCATCAGCATGTGAAGTAGTACTTTAGGAGGATTGTTAATAAAATAAATTGAATAAATGTTCAATATAAGTGAAATATGGCACCTTCACCTAAAGGTAAATAAATAAATCCACTGTTTACATTGTTCCCCTTTGACTTCATTTTCTCCTTCATTTTCTTACTGACACTAACTGTTCCTCCATTTTATGGAATTAATATTTTAAATATGAATAAAATGCAAAGTAGGGGGCTTAGACACACATAAGTTTCCAATAATATTTTTCTAATGGCTTAGTCATTTATTTTAGTTTGAAAGAATTTTTACTAGTGATGAGAGAACTGCTGTACTTTTAATTTTTATTAAAGTTGCTGTTCATTTTCAAAATGTTATCTATCATATTTTTAAATGATGTGAACATAAAAGTTATTGGGAAAAGCACTATCCTTTGTCATCATTATTGTTATTATTATTTTATAGAAAGAATATGGAACATTATTAGCATGCTGTTTTGGTATTGCAAATAGTAAAATACAACTTTTTACCAAGAGATTTATATTATTTTATCTCTAGCATGCCTCTATTTTTTTTTTTTTTTCTGGGAAGGATTCACCTGTAAGAAGCATGTTGAATGTTATGCCAAAATTGCACAATGATTTCTAAGGAATCACTTTATATAACTACTTTGCACTTTGGGTGCAAATCAGATTTGAAAATGCATAATTAAGAAGTTTTATTTCTCAATGTTTCTGATATTTTCTTAACCTTCTCCATGTATGGCAGCATGTTTTCTTAAACCTAAGCAGATAATCAGCATTGCTTTAGCATGCTCACCAAAGTCTTAAAATTCAGATAATATATAATTCACAACTGTCCTGAGTTGCTACTTAGATAAATGAGTCAAGACTTATTTGTTAACTAGAAATAAATTACTTTTTGTCATTTGTTGTATTTAACTTCTAAATAAATTTGATATATCACGTGCTGGTATCCACACAGATTAAATGATTTTCTTTCTCCCACTGGCCACATTATTCCAGAGCCTTTGTTGCCTGGAATTGGGTATCTTTGATGGCTTCACTTATAAAATGCATTGTTGAAGTTAGAGATTTTGGAGGTGAAACTGTATTTAATCAGGATGAAAAGAAATAGTGCCTTATAACCACAAAATCTGTTGCTGTACAACAAACTGACCTGTCTTCAAAAGAAGATAAAACAGTGTGCAAATTAGCCAGATTTCAACTGTTTGTGCATTGACTTCCTGTCTCAAATTTTCCATCTCCAGTCTTTGCCTTTTCTGCTGTTGTTTTTTTTTTCAGTTGGCACCCATGCCAACTTTAAATGTATTTCTATTTTGTTATTCAGCAAATTCCATGCTTTGTATCTCCTGCCCACACCCTCTGTCTCTCCCTCTCCATCACTAACACATTCTGATATTAATTTCAGGCTACACAGTGTCACCATCACCATGTTTTTCATTGTACTTTCTCAGCTGAAGTCCCACATCCTTCCTTTTGTGGCATCTGAGCAGAACCACTAGATGGTAACTTTAGGATCATAATGCAAATTAACTATGCCCTCAGTATTTCCCATTCTCATTAAACCATTGATAGGACAATGGATTCATGTAGTATCATTTCCTGTCCTCATTACAATTTTTGTCATAAGAATGAGGTATCAGAATTTCAATGCTTCACATATTCTTTGAAAAATAATAGTTAACTCTGTTTCTTTGATCTTTATTTATTTATTTATTGCTATGCTTTTGGCTCAGCTTTGCCCTTATTTCCCCTGACTATTTATGACATTGGTATTAGATTAAGATTAAGAGTCCTGAATATGACAAAAGAAATCACAATGAGAGGATTGTGTTAAAACTTTGTCTTTCTCTTTTCAAAGACAAAAATAAACCAACAATTGTAGCTTACTTTATAAAAAACATTAGAGGGTACACATGGTATTCTTTTCCATTTCATTTTTACATTCCTCCAACTTAAATAACAAAGACACAGCTTGTCCTTGAAAGAAAGCACGGAAATATTGTTCGTATAGCCTTCGATGTTTTTTTGTTTGTTTTGTTTTGTCTTTTAAAGATTTTATTTATTCTTTTTCAGAGAGAGGGGAAGGGAGAGAGGCAGAGAGGGAGAGAAACATCAATGTATGGTTGCCTTTCACCTGCCTCCAGCCACAGATCTGGCTGGAGACCTGGCTTGCAACCTGGTTATGTTGTCCTGGCTGGGATGATGTTTTTTAATGAGTCCAAATGTATGTTACTTTTAGAAAAATTATTCTTGTTATTCAAATACACAGTTTGAATAAATTACCTTATTTCTCATCCCTGCTGATCCTAGCTGCCTTTATAAGGATTTATTTTTACAGTTGATGGCTTTGTTTTTCCAAGACAGTTTCTCATTCTGTTTCGGTTCAGGTAGAAGTCTTATAAACACTGGATAATGATTTGTTAACTAAACACCTCCTGAAGCATCTGTCAGCTTTCCCTGCAGTGCCTCTAGTCACTTCAGAGTACTCTAATTAAGTGAAAACTCTATAAAACCCCAGAGAAGCACTGATAACATTGAAATGATATAAAAATGCACACTCTTCTCATTGGTAATGTGCTATTACAATATTTTTTTGGTTTGTTTCAGAGAGTGTTATAATAAAAATCATTTAATTGTTTAAAAATCAGTGAACGTATAGGTAGAAATTTTAACTTGTAATATACTTTTAGCTAAAGGTCAATTTATCTCAGATTCAGAATAGAGAAATTGAGTTTAACTTGGTTAGTATTTTTTAATTTGCTTTTCCTGTCTGTCATTTATTTATATTATTTCATTTGTTGCTACTTATTTTATTTATATTATATATGTTTCTTTTGGATTATATATTTAATTTTTCTCAACTGTGAACCAACAGTATGCCTGAAATATAATAGACACACTAAAAATGTTTGCTTATAGAAAGGAGCAGAAGTAGGAAAATGAAGTGGAATAGGTTAGAAATGGCATAACAAAACTAGAAGTTGAAATGCTAATACTTACATTGGTACATTGGTAAATATATTTTGTCTTATTTAAACCATTCCTTTTGACTCCTACTTACTTTAGATTTTTACTTAGAAATGGCTGCAAATTCTGATCAAGATGACATTGAAATTACAATTAAATTATAGAGCAGTCAACCTGGAAAACTATCTGAAGACAAGCTAAACAGAAGTTTTAAAAAGAAAGAAGAAACTACAGGGAGACCAGTAGGAGGAGGGAAGAACTTAAATGAGGCTGGTCCCTACACACATGTGGTAATTGAGAATTTGGAAAAATATTTCAGCTGCATTAGTCTCCCAACCAAGGATCAAGGGGTCCTAGTTCCACATCAAGTTTCCCAGTTTGTAGCACAAGTACCAGGAAGAGGAGACTACATAACATCTGGCTGTAAAAATCAGCTGGGATTCAATCCATTTGGGTGAGAAACAGGGCTTCTGGAAACCCAGACATCCTCTTAAAAGGATCACACACAGAGTCACTCATAGGCACTAATTTTGGGTTCTGGTGGATAAACAGGGGCTTGGAAAATGACAGATACCTACAGGGAGAAACTGAGTCATGTGTATTCAGGGTAAGAGCTAGGAGGACTATAGTCATCTTCCTGTGTTGACCCCTCCTACCATGCAGCCTGCAGGTGTTTGCATGTACGAAATCTGAATCTGCATTAGCCTGAAAAGTCCTACTTGTCCCACCATGATGACGCCCTGAGACTCCACCCATATCACCAAAATCTACCTGCCAGAGGCAGGTAGATGGCCTCAGTAAGCACAGCTGTCTTTTTTTTAAATTTTCAAAACTGGGGATACAGGTTTTGCAGTAAGATGAAGTGCTGAGGCCCAGGGACAATGCATTAAGTAGTAGGTCACCTTTACTCTGTCCAATCATGGATTTAAAATTTATAATCTTAAGACCAATATTACAAAGTAGGAAGAAGCCAAAATACCCCATTCTCTGCCATTTGGAAATGGGGGATGGAATGAGGCTCAGTGGATTACCCTTTGTCTTTTGCACACCAAGAAAATAGGAGGGGCTTTACCCGTAGGTAGCAATGAACAAGCAAACAGTGCTATGCAAAATTCTGTCAGTGTTTAGAATGGTTTATCATACCTACTGCATCTAAGGCTGAGATCAGGGATTTAAAAATAAGGTAGCAATGAACAATCAATCTCTCTCTCTCTCTCTCTCTCTCTCTCTCTCTCTCTCTCCCCACCCCCCAAGATATGCAGACAGACATGCAGCTTGAGGAATAAGAAACCCCTGGTTGGGGGTGGGGGTGAGTAATGGGGGGAAGAGAGGCATGAAACTTGCACAACAGTAGGATTAGGAAGGATGTGCAAGATCTCCTATAAATGAGTACAGCAACTGCCAGGAACTTTGAATTTATGACTGAAAAATGCTAAGTTGTAAACTGTTGTGTTTACAAAGGACAGTACCTGTTGCTTATCTTAAAACTGGCCTGATCTGACAGAACTCTATATTTTGAGTGTTTTTTAAAGGGGGTGGGACTTAATGGCCGAATTGACCTTTAATCTAAATTTGTATAACATTTAAATAAACAAAATTCTTTTCCTTTTCACCAAACTCTGTTATTAAGTTTTTTCTGGCAGTGGGCAAAATGGGCCCATTAAAACTGAAAAATCTCCAAGGGTTCTGTTACACCAAGATGGCAGAGGAGTAAGTGGTAGTCACACTAACCTCCTAGGACCAATCTGGAGTAAAAACTGAATTGTGGAAACATCACCAAGAACAAACAATTGAACAATAGCTGGGGATAAGCCTTATAACTACCGAGAGATAGAAGAAACTATTTCATTACAATATGATTGATATGGAGTATGAAGGAGGTGTGAGAGGGTAGGCTGATCTCCAATAGGCAGCAGTTGACTGTCCAGAGAAATGTTACAGCAGCCAAGGGGTTCCCCTGAGAAGTATGGGGTATAAACCCAAGCTAGGCTTTCCAACCTATGGCATTAGAGCCAAAGAGGAGCCCAGATAATAATATCCAGCTAAGAAAAGCAGCTGGGTTTCTACCTTGCAGGAAGAAATGGCTGGAGTCACACAGAGCTTCTTAAAAGGCCAATACACAAAATTGTGTTTGTACACACCTAACCTGGGCTCTAGCAAAGGGGAAACAGATTGGATTAGAAATGCTTGAGGAGTTTGGGGACTGTGACCTTGGGGAGAGAACTGAGATACCAGTCAATAGGATCCCTGCCCTGAGTCATCCTCTATGCTGCAGAAGCCATCTTGCTCAGGCAGACCACTCCCCTCCAGGTGGCATCAACCTAAGGGGAAGCGATAGTCATGTCAACAGGAATTACTCTGCCTGACCCTCTGGTTTTTAACCTGACTGCTGATTATAGATCGCTAATCTATTATCTAGATTAATGAATAAAGAACACCACAGACTGTTGATCCCTGGTAGTTGCCAACAAGCTACCTAGACCCAGGCTGGGGTATTATCTGGCAGCACCAGAAGAACCAAGAAAAGAAAAGAGGTAAATAGATGCTATAGAGATGAATTCCACCAGAGGTCTTCTTCAATGGTTTGTGGTATTTTCTCTCCTGCATAGGTTTTAAAAATTATTTCTTGTCCTTTAAGTTTGTGCATATTGAGTAACTAGTTTTTATATTATAGTTCACTTCAAATTTCACTTCTTGCTCTTCCTCTTACTCCATTTTAACTTATTTCCCCCTTTTGCTTATCTTTTTCATATCTAATATTTTCCATCTCCTTGCCCTATTATTTAGAACACCCATCCTTCTTAGAGTTAAATTTCTATTTTCTTAAAATAATTTATTGCTATGGTATTACATTTATCCCATTTTCTCCCTTTGCTCTCCCCTGCCCCATCCATTCCCCCACAGTCAATCTCCACATGTTGACCATGTCCATGGGCCATTTAGATTATTTCTTTGATTAAACTGTCTCCTTTCTTTGCCTCTTTATACCCCTTTCTCCAACACTGCACACCATCAGTCTGTTCCATGTTTTCATGTCTCTGACTCTATTTTGCTTATTTGTTTGTTTTGCTCATTAGCATCCTGTTTTAGATAAGATGATATGGTATTTGTCTTTCACTGTCTGACATATTTTACTGAACAAAATACTCTCTAGTCCTATCCATGCTGTCACAAAAGGCAGGAGTCCCTTTCTTTCTGTTGTGTAGTATTCCATTTTTTAATTGTACCAAAGTTTTATGATCCATTCATACACTGAGGAGCACTTAGGCTACTTCCAGCACTTGGCTATTATAAATAGTTCTGCTATGAACAGAGGGGTGCCTAGGAACTGGAATCACTGGATGAAAAGGCAGTTCCATTTTTAGTTGTTTGAGGAAATTCCATATTGTTTCCAGTAGTAGCTACACCATTCTGCATTCCCACCAAAACTGCATGAGGCTTCCCTTTTCCTCCACATCCCCCAACCAGCACTTATTGTTTACTGGTTTGTCAATTCCATTATGACAGGTGTGAAGTGATAGCTCATTGTGGTTTTAATTTGCATCTCTCTGATGGCTAGTGATGTTGAACATTCCTTCATATGTCTATGGGCCCTCTCTCCTCCTCAGAAAAATATCTGTTCAGGTCACTGACCCATTTTTAAGGTGGGCTTTCTTCCTTCCTAGTGTTCAGTTGTCTATGTTCTTTATAAATTTTGGAGATCAAACCTTCATCTGCGGTATCATTGGCAAATATGTTTGCCTATACCATTGGTTCCCTTTATATTTTGCTGATGTCTTCTTTAGCTGAGAAGAAACATTTTAGTTTGATGTAGTCCCACTTATTTATTTGTTCCTTTATTTCCCTTGCCCTAGGAGAAATATTGGTGAAAATATTGCTGCATGGGATATCTGAAATTTAACTGCTTATGTTTTCTTCCAGAACTTTTATGGTGGCACAGCATATGTTTAAGTCTTCTATCCATCTTGAGCTTATACTAGTGTATGGTGTAAGTTGGTGGTCTATTTTCATTTTTGTTGTATGTCCCTATCAATTTCTCCCAACACCACTTGTTGAAAAAGGTTATTTTTACTGCATTTTATGCTCCTACCCGCTTTGTCAAATATTAATTGACCCTATAGACCTGGGTTATGTCTGGGCTCTCTGTTATGTTCCATTGATCTATATGTCTATTCTTATGCCAGTTGACTGTTTTGATTACAGTGGCTGTGTAGTATAGTTTGATATCCAGTGTTGTGATTCCTGTTGCTTTGTTCTTCTTTTTCAAGATTCCTGTGGCTATTTGTGGTTGTTTTGGGCTCAATATACATTTCTGAAATAATTGTAATAGTTCTGTGAAATATGCATGGGTATTTTGATAGGAATTGCATTAAATATATAAATTGCTTTGAGTAGTATGAACATTTTAATGAGGCATATTTCCCCCATCCGTTAACATGTTATATGATTCCACTTATTTGTATCTTCCTTAATTTCTTTCTTCAATGTTCTATAGTGTTTTTTGAGTAAAGGTCTTTCACCCCCTTGTTTAAATATATTCATAGGTACTTGTTGCTATACTAAAGGGACTTTTCTTTCTAGCTTTATCTCTGATGTTTCATTGTTGGTATAAAAAAAAATGTCTTCAATTTCTGGATATTACCTTCTATCCAGCTATTTTGCTAAAATTGCCTATTACGTTGAGTATCATTTTGGTGGAGTCTATAGGGTTTTGTATGTACACTATTATGTCATCTGCAAATAATGACAATTTTACATCTTTTTTTTTCCAATTTGGATGCCTTTTATTCCTTTGTCTTGTCTGATCACTATGGCTAGAACTTCTAAAACCATGTTGAATAGAAGTGGAAAGAGTGGGCACCCTTGTCTTGTTCCTGACCTTAGGGGAAAGCTTTAATGTTTTCCTATTGAATATTATGTTAGCTGCATCATTATATAGTATATAGCTTTTATTACAATGAGATATGCTTCCTCTATTCCCACATTGATGAGGGTATTATTTTTTAATCATAAATGAGTGCTGGACTTTTATCAAAAGCTTTTTCAGCAACCATTGATATAATCTATGGTTTTTATCTCTCATTTTATTTATGTGGTATATTATGTTTATTGATTTGCGCATATTATACCATCCTTGAATCCCTGAGATGATTCCCTCTTGATCATGGTATATGATCTTTTAAATATATTGCTGGATTTGGTTTGCCAATATTTTGTTGAGAATTTTAGCATCTATGTTCATCAGCAGTTTTGGCCTATAGTTTTCTTTCTTTCTTCATTCATGACCTTGTCTTGGGATTAGAATAATACTGACTTCATAGTAGGAGTATGGGAGTCATCCCTCTTCATGGATGTTTTGGAACAGGTTGAGAAGGATAATAGTTCTTTCCTAAGGGTGTAGTCATCTAGTCGGGGGCTTTTGTGTGTAGGAAGGTTTTACATTACTGCTTCAATTTCAATAGATGTTACCAGTCTGTTTAAGTGTTCAGCTTCTTCTAAATTCAGTTTTGGAAGATTATGTTTTTCCAGAAATGTTTCCATTTCACCCAGGTTGTCAAAATTTTTGTCATATAGTTGCGTTAATTTCTTATAATCCTTGTATGTCAGTGGTATTAGTTGTGATTTCTCCTCTTTCATTTCTGATTTATTTATTTGGGTCTTTTCTCTTTCTTCTCGATGCATCTGATTAAAGGCTTTTTTTTTTCTTTTTTTCTTTTTAAATTTTATTGTTGTTGTATTACATCCATCCCCTTCTTGCTCCCCTCTGTCCTCCTCCCCACCCCCAAAGTCAATCCCACCTGTTGTCCATGTCCATGGTTCCTTCATACTAGGTTCTTGTCTAAACTGATCCCCTTTCTTGCCTCTGCCTCCCCCACTCCCCTCCCTCCAACCCCTTTCTTCCTGACCACTGAAGTATATGACTATTACTTGTATTCATATACTTGGTTCTGTTTTGCTTGTTGTTAGTTTTGCTCATTATTGTCCTGTAATGGGTGAGATCATATGATATTTGTCCTTCACTGATTGGCTTATTTCACTAAGCATAATACTCTCCAGTTCCATCCATGTTGTTGCAAAGGGTACAAGTTCCTTCTTTCTTTCTGCTATATAGAATTCCATTGTGTAAATGTACCAAAGGTTTTTGATCCAATCATCCACTGATGGGCACGTAGGCTGTTTCCAGCACTTGGCTATTGTAAATAATGCCGCTAACATAGGGGCTCATAGGTTCTTATGAATTGCTGTTTCAGGATTCTTTGGGTATAGTTTAAGTAGAGGAATTGCTGGATAAAAAGGCAGTTCCATTTTTAGTTTTTTAAGGAAATCCCATACTGTTTTCCACAGTGGCTGCACCAGCCTACATTCCCACCAACAGTGTATGAGGGTTCTCTTTGCCCCACATCCTCGCAAACACTTGTTTGTTGATTTGCTGATGATTGCCATTCTGACAGGTGTGAGGTGGTTTCTTATTGTGGTTTTATATGGCATCTCTCTGATGACTAGTGATGTTGAGCATTCTTTCACATGCCTCTGGGCCCTTTGAATATCTTCCTCAACTAGTTGTCTGTTCAGGTCCTTTGCCCATTTTTTAATTGGGCTGTCTGTCTCCCTGGTGTTGAGTCACATTACTTCTTTATATATTTTGGAGATCAGACCCTTGTCTGAGATCTCATTGGCAATTATGTTTTCCCATACAGTTGGTTCCCTTTGAATTTTGCTGATATTTTCTTTAGCTGAACAGAAACTTTTCAATTTGATATAGTCCCATTTGTTGATTCGTTCTTTGATTTCCTTTGCCTTTGGTGAAGTATCAGTAAACATATTTTTGCATAGGATATCCAAAAGTTTACTGCCTATATATTTTTCTCCAGGACCTTTATGGTGGCACTGCTTATGTTTAAATCCTTTATCCATCTTGAGTTTATTTTGATGTATGGTGTAAGTTGGTGGTCTAGTTTTATCTTTTTGCATGTTGCTGTCCAGTTCTCCCAACACCATTTGTTGAAGAGACTGTTTTTACTCCATTGGATGTTCCTTCCCCCTTAGTCAAATATGAGTTGACCATAGAGTCCTGGGTTAATTTCTGGGCTCTCTATTCTGTTCCACTGATCTATATATCTATTCTTATGCCAGTACAAGGCTGTTTTGATGACGGTAGCCTTGTAGTATTGTTTGAAGTCCGGTATTCTGATTCCTCCTACCTTGTTCTTCTTTGTCAAGATTGTGGTGGCTATTCGTGGGTGTTTTTTGGCTCCATATAAATTTTTGAAGTATTTTTTCTATTTCTGTGAAGTCTGTCATTGGTATTTTAATTGGGATTGCATTGAATATGTAGATTGCTTTGGGTAGTATGGACATTTTAATGATGTTATTTCTTCCCATCCATGAACATGGTATATGCTTCCATTTATTTGTGTCTTCCTTGATTTCTTTCTTCATTGTTCTGTAGTTTTCTGAGTAAAGGTCTTTTACCTCCTTAGTTAAGTTTATTCCTAGGTACTTTATTTTTCTTGTTGCTATGGTAAATGGGATTTGTTTTTTCACTTCTATTTCTGTTGTTTCATTATTGGTATACAAAAATGCTTTTGATTTCTGAATATTGACTTTATACCCAGCTATTTTGCTAAATTTGCTTATTAGCCCGAGTAACTTTTTGCTGGAGCCAATAAGGTTTTGTATGTACACTGTCATATCATCTACAAATAATGACAGTTTGACTTTCTCCTTTCCAATTTGGATACCTTTGATTCCTTTTTCTTCTCTGATGGTTATAGCTAGAACTTCCAAGACAATGATGAATAGAAGTGGAGAAAGTGGACAGCCTTGTCTCGTTCCTGATCTTAGGGGGAAAGCTTTCAGTTTTTGTCCATTAAGTATGATGTTGGCTTCAGGTTTCTCATAGATGGCCTTTATGATGTTGAGGTATGCTCCCTCTATTCCCATTTTGCTGAGAGTTTTTATCATAAATGGTTGCTGTATTTATCAAATGCTTTTTCAGCATCTATTGATATGATCATATGGTTTTTATCTTTCAATTTGTTGATGTGGTGTATTACATTGATTGATTTATGAATGTTGTACCATCCTTGCATCCCTGGGATGAAGCCCACTGGATCATGGTGTATGATCTTTGTAATATACTGCTGAATCCGATTGGCCAACATTTTGTTGAGAATTTTAGCATCTATGTTCATTAGAGATATTGGCCTGTAGCTTTCTTTCTTAGTTGGATCTTGCCCTGGTTTTGGGATTAGAATAATATTGGCCTCATAGAAAGAGTTTGCGAGTCTTCCCTCTTCCTGAATTTTTTGCCATAGTTTGAGGAGGATAGGAGTTAGTTCTTGAAATGTTTGGTAAAATTCACCTGTGTAGCCATCTGGTCCAGGGCTTTTGTGCTTTGGGAGATTTTGGATTACTTCTTGAATTTCACCAGTTGTTATTGGCCTATTCAGGCTTTCTGCTTCTTCTGGGTTCAGTTTTGGTAGATTATACATTTCCAGATATGTGTCCATTTCATCCAGGTTCTCATATTTTTTGTCATAGAGTTGTTTGTAGTAATTTCTTACCATCTTTTGTATTTCTGAGGTATCAGTTGTGATTTCTCCTCTTTCAGTTCTGATTCTGTTTATTTGGGTCCTCTCTCTCTTTTTCTTGATGAGTCTGGATAAGGGCTTGTCAATTTTGTTTATTTTTTCAAAGAACCAGCTCCTGGACCTGTTGATTCTTCAAATTGTAGTTTGAATCTCTGAGTTATTTAGTTCTGCTCTGATCTTGATGATTTTCTTCCTTCTACTTGCTCTGGGCTTTGTTTGTTGTTGCTCCTCTAGTTCTTGCAGCTTTGTGGTTAGGTCATTTTTATAAACTTCTTGTAACCTTTTTTGGAAGGCCTGTATTGCTATAAATTTCCCCCTGAGAACTGGCTTTGCTGTATCCCATAGGTTTTGGGCTGTTGTGTGTTCATTGTCATTTGTTTCCAGGAACTTTTTGATTTCATCTTTGATCTCATTGTTGACCCCTTCATTGCTTAAAAGCATGTTATTCAGTCTCCAGGAGTTAGAGAATTTTTGGGTTTTTCCCTTGAATTTGGTTTCTAGTTTCAAGCTATTGTGATCTGAGAAGATACTTTGTATGATTTCAATTTTCCTGTATTTGTGGAGGCTTGTCTTGTGACATACCATGTGGTCTATCTTGGAGAATGACCCATGTGCATTTGAAAAGAATGTGTATTTTGCTTCTTTGGGGTAAAAGACTCTGTATACATCACTTAGGTTCATTTCCTCTAGAGTGTTGTTCAATGCCACAACAGCTCTGGGGATTTTTTGTTTGGAAGATCTGACCATTGTTGATAGTGGGCTATTAAAATCCCCTACTATTAGTTTGTTGCTGTCTATGTCTTTCTTAAAGTCTTCCAAGATTATCCTTATATATTTTGGTGCTCTTATGTTGGGTACGTATATGTTTATCAGAGTTATTTCTTCTTGATGCATTGTTACCTTAAGTATTATGAAATGTCCATCTTTGTCCTTTTTTATGTCCTTCATTGTAAAATCTATTTTATCTGAGATCAGTATTGCTACTCCAGCTTTTTTTTCATGTCCATTTGCTTGATATATAGTTTTCCATCCCTTCCCTCTCAATCTGTGTCGATCTTTTGTCCTGAGGTGGGTGTCTTGAAGACAGCATATATGTGGGTCATGTTGTCTTATCCATTCGGCTACCCTATGTCTTTTGATTGGTGCATTTAATCCATTTACATTTAAGGTTATTATTGATTGATACTTATTCATTGCCATTTTCTCCCTTTGTGTCTGTATTCCTCTTTGGCTTTCTCTGTTTCTTCATTTCATTTGTTTACTTATTTTTATAG
>PVIW01007106.1:0-14512 GCA_004026585.1 Noctilio leporinus | reverse complement strand
TTCATTTCCTCCTGGCACTTATTGATAGTTTCCATGTCCTTTTTTATGCTGTGTAGTTCTCAGTAAATTCCTTGTAACTTCTCTGGAGTTCTTTGTAATTTACCTGGGGTTCTTTGTAATTTCCCTGGAGTTCTTTGTAGTTCTCCTGGAGTTGTTTACAGTTTTCTTTGAGGTGGCTGAGCTCACTTAGCTTCTCTATCATCATTCTTTTGAATTCCTTATCTGATATTCCAGGTGCCTCTGTTTCATTTTGTGTTCTTTCTGGGGATTCTTCCTTTCCTTTTGGTGATGGACAGATTCCTTTTTTCTCCATTTTGGGTGTCTGTTCTTGCTTTTTTGTATTTATTTATTTATTTTTGTTTCTTTTCTGGGGTTAACCTGCTTTGCTTTCTTGCCTTATTTGAGCACCCTTCTGTGATAGGAGATTTGTGGAGTTCAATGTTGCCATCTCCCAAATTTTATCCACTTCCTGTTCTTGGTGTGTCCTTTATTTGTGCTGTCTGGTTGTATTCTGGGCCTGTCGGCTTTTAGCAGAAACAAAAACAAAAACAAACAAACAAACAAGCAAAAATCCAAAAACAAAAAAAAAAAAAAAAAAAAAAAAAAAAAAAAAAAAAAAAAAAAAAAAAAAAAAAAAAAAAAAAAAACCAAACCAAAAAAAAAAAAAAAAAATGCAAAAGGAAGAAAGAAATAAAAATGATAATAATAATAATAAGAAGAAAGTGTTTAGGTCGCTGTTCCCCCTTAATAATCCCTGACTGTTCCAGATGGAGCCTGGACCTGAGGTCTTTTAGCAGAGGGAAAAAAAGGAAAGAAGAAAAGGGAGAAAGTCACAAGAGAAAGAGAAATCAATATTAATAAAGAAAAGGTTTAGGTGTCTGTTAACCCTTTATGTTCTCTGTTTGGTCCAGGTGGAGCCAGGACCAGTGGGTTTTATCAGGGAGAAAAGAAAAGAGAAAGAAAGAAAGAAAGAAAGAAAGAAAGAAAGAAAGAAAGAAAGAAAGAAAGAAAGAAAGAAAGAAAAAGAAAGAAAGAATGAAAGAAAGAAAGAAAGAAAGAGAGAGAGAAAGAAAAAAAGAAAGAAAGAAAAAGAGAAAGAGAGAAAGAATGAGAGAAGGAAAGAAAAAAAAAAGAGGGAGAAAGTCACAAGACAAAGAAAAATCAATAGTAATAAAGACAGGTTTTCGGTGTCTGTTCCTCCTTAATGATTTCTGCTTAGTCCAGGTGGAGGCAGAATCTGTGGGCTTTACCAGGAAGAGAAGGAAAAGAAAAAAGAAAAAAAAAAAAAAAGGGAAGAAGAAAAGAATAAAGAAAGGGTTTAGGTGGCTGGGGGGAATGGAGGAATACTTAGATTGAGGTCTAGGAATGCGTTATAGCCACAGAGTGAGTAGACTTTAATTCGAGAATAGGGGGAGTGTCTTGGGTATTTAGGTGGATTGAGGTATAGGGGGGATTAAGAATATGTGAGAAGTAACTTTTGCAAAGGATATATTGGGGATTAATAGTTCATATTGCTCTTGGTATAACTCAGGTGCTTGAGATTAGCAGCAATCCCTTTCCTGATGCTGCCTCTTTTTCTTGGTCAGGACTTTACAGTCTATAGTGTATATTCTAGCCAGTCTTGGCATGTGGCCTCTGATTGTCACAGTCAATTCTGATTGTGAGTGTCCGCCCCCAGGTAGGCTGGGCCTTCCACAGCCTGGCTGGGTTTTAGGGCTGCTGGTATTCTGGAGCCCGAGGGTGCACCCTCCCACTCCTGGCGGAGGTTCCTGCCCAGTATGACCACCCAGCACCCCTGCAGGGCAGCCCGCAACTTTGCAGGTCCCTGTGACAACTGGCCCCGCCCCCGCAGTTCCGGGAGCAGGCCGCCCCTGTCTGTCAACACTGTCTGGGGTCCGCCTACACTGTCCCACCCTTCTGGGGTGGGCACCACTCCTCCAATCCAACCAGCTCTCTGTGGAGTCCTTTAGAGTCCTCTGTGGTGAGCCCCTCCCAGGCATGGGTGGTGAGGCCTTTGTCTGTGGCAATGGAGGGTCAGTTGCCCCCGCTACTAGTTCCAGGCTCACCGGCTTGCTGTTTGGAGTTTTTGTGGAGCCTGGGGGCCTGTGTGGTTGCGCAGGGCTGGGCCTCCCTCCTCGCAGGGGCTTCCAGCTGCTGTTTCCCCAGTGGTCCAGCAGCACCGCTTTCAGCCCTCTCGCCGCCCTGGCAGGTGCACTTCCCAGCTCTCCAGCTCCAGCTTCCCACAGGACTCTTCTCCTCCTCCTCTAGCCCCTGGAAGGTCCTCCTCTCCCTGTTGCCGGAGTGAGTCTCTCACACAGTCCCTCCCCTGCAAGAGTTCAATTCCGCATTCCCTACGGCATTTGCCCTCTCTGCTGGCACTTCACTGTTGAGACTTCCAGTGGCCAGGGATCCTGGAGCTGGCCTCAGTCAAATGCCCCCTCTGGGTAGAGCCGCCACTGCCCACACCCGACCTCGTCCCACAGGCCAGTAAGTGGGGAATGCCTCACCTACTGTCCTGCTGGCCTCCTCTGCCTCTGGGCTGTGCTCCCCTGTGTCCAGATGCTGCCCGCTCCAATTCCTAGGGTCCTGAAGACGTCTTGTCCTCCAGCTGTTTTGGTACTCAAGAACACCATCAGCACTGCTCTCTACTCTGTCGCCATCCTGATTAAAGGCTTTTTGATTTTCTTTATATTTCCAAAGAACCATTTCCAGGATTTATTGCTCCTTTGATTTATTTCTTTAGTCTGTATGTCATATAATTCTGCTCTGATCTTAATTATTTCCTTTCTTATACTTGCTCTGGGCTTTGTTGGTGCTCTTCTAGTTCTTGCAGCTTTATGGTTAGGTTGTCTGTAAGAGCTTCTTTTTTTACTTTTTTAACTATATACAATGCTGTGGACTTCACTCTCAGGACTGCCTTCAATGTGTCCCATAGATTTTGGGCTGTTATATGTTCATTTTCCTTTGTTTCCAGGAACCTTTTTATTTTTTCTTTGATCTAATTTTTAGTCCATTCATTACTTAATAGCATGTTATTCAGTTTCCATAAATTTGAATGTTTTTGGTTTTTTTCCCCTGTGGTTGGTTTCTAGTTTCAAGCCATTGTGATCTGAGAAGATGCTTGTTATGATTTCAATTTTCTTGAAATTTTAGAGGCTTGTTTTGTGTCTTACAATGTGGTCTATCTTTAAAAATGTTCTATGTGCATTTGAAAATGAAATGTATTTTGCTGCATTGGGGTGCAAAGTTCTATATACATATATTAAGGAAGTCCATTTGATCTAGAATGTTGTTCAAGGCCTGGGAATTTCATTTCACCTTCCATTTTGAATGAGAGCCTTGTTGAATAGAGTAGTCTTGGTTGTAGGCCTTTGTTTATTATTGCTTGGAACATTTCTTGCCATTCCCTTCTGGCTTGTAGTGTTTCTGTTGAGAAATCAGGTGATAACTTTATCAGAGCCCCCTTGTATGTTATTAGCTGTTTGTCTCTTTCTGTTTTTAGGATTCTGTCTTTGTCTTTGAAACTCGCCATTTTATTTATGATGTGTCCCATAGTTGGCCTTTTTGGTTTCATTTTCATTGGGACCCTCTGTGCTTTCTAAACTTGTGTGACTTTACTTCTCATCAAGTGATTCAAGTTTTCTGCCTCAATGTAAGGTTGCCTTTCACCAGCCTTCAGCTAATGACATGGCTGGAGACCTAGCTTACAATCTGGTTATGTGTCCTGACTGGGAAATCAAACCAGTGACCTTTGGGTTCACAGGCCAGCACCAATCCACTGAGCCACTCCATCCAGGTGGGAACTCATTTCTTAACCCTTTCCTGAGTCATCTAAAATTATAAACCTTCTACTTTCAATAGCACCTCTATAAATTCATTATAAAGTCATAGAAAAAAAATTAGATCTATGAAAATGAACGGACACATATGTAGTCTTGTGGAATTTCCAGATTGGAAAAATGTGCCCCACACATTTCTATTAGTCTAGGACAGATAGATTATCCAAAAATAAATAAGGATATAATGACTTAAATAACATTTAATAATGTTGAGTTTAAAGCCATGTACAAAAGTTCATATGCTATATAAAGCCATTTTATAAAACATTAATGAACTATTAAAAATAAACATACTAGACTGAAAAACATTAAATACATTTTATAAACAATAAATTGCACAGAATACTGTCTCTGAGCAAGATAAAGTATAATTAATATTAAAAACTAATTAACATGTTAAAAACTGGATATTAAAGAACAGTTCTTCTACTCAGTAAAAATTATTGGCTTAAAACTAAGTCAAATACATAATTATAAGCTATTTTGTAGATAATAAAAGTAAGACCATCATTTATAACATTTTGTGTGATCCTACCAAATAGCAGCCAAGGAACAAATTCAAAATGCAACATTTTACATTTAAAGTATTAAATTTCAAATGTATGAACAGGCAATGGGCTAAGTTTGGCCTGCTAGTTATAGTCTGCCTATTTTCATTCTAAGAGATAGCATTAAGAGGCATGTGCAAATTTTAACATGTGCTTAATCTTAATGAGAAAAATAAAATAAAATGTGCAGGTGATACGAAGAGGTGAACTCTTTTATTTTTATTTTTATTGTTGTTGTATTACATCCATCCCCTTTTTGCTCCCCTCTTTATCAGCATCATTACATCACCTTTTTTGCCCTACCTGAATATGTGCCATGATAAATCATGCATTACCTCCTTGTCAGACAAACTCAGAACCATTTTCCACTGGACCTAGATAAAGCCTCAGAATCCTTCTCAACACACTTCTCTATGCAGCCACAATTAAAACTGACAAAATGCATACAACTTATATGCAACCACTGATTGTCAATACTTTTCTTAGAGAATATTATCTGGAATTTGACCAGTACTTTTATGTGACCAAGTCACAGAATAGAGGCTCCATCACCTTGACTGATTTAAGTTGTTGTAGCCTAAAATCACAAACATTTTTGCAACTTCATCATGCCATTGACACATTAAGCTAACACTCAACTAAAACCTTGAAGCCTTCTCTATAGTGGTTGCTGTTAAATGTCTTATAGTTTAGATTCAAGTACATAATTTTCAACTTCAATTCATTTAAATCAACTTAGCATGATTTTGGATTTTATGCCAGTTCAACATGGTGTGCACCAATAGTTGTAAATAGAATTCCTTAAAATACCATTGTAAGGTGTATTCTTGGCAACCAAATAAGCACGTTTTCAATTACTCTCCCTATCAGGTGTTATATCTTTAGGATAGTATTTCCATTCAAATTGTACACAATACACCAAAAATTTTTTCAGAATTCTTTCAAAACTATATTATTGGTTTATTGAACTAAGAAGTAAGGATAACTTTAAAAGTGTTCTGGTACTTTTGAGCTTCATGCACTGACTTCAGCCAGAAAAGCTTTAGGCAAGTAGTGTGTTCAAGAAATTCCTTATTTCCAACTAAATCTGTTTGTTAGTTAAGCTGTGATATTCTTGTCATCATGAAAGATAAAATCTTCATAGAAAGATAAATATGTCTCATAAAATAATATAGAGTTTAAACATAGCTTTTCACAAATTAAACATGAAATGCTTTATTTAAATTAGCCTTTAAATCTGTTTCCCCTCCTACACAAATAATATAAATATATTTAATACTTTGTAATAAATAAGTATGAATCCAAAAGCTGAAAAAACATGCAGCTCTTTAGTAAGAATTTAAGAATGGGTAACATGCAGCTTAAAGGAGAAAATATAAATAATACAAGTTTCCCAAGGCAGGTTTTATTTCTTCTCTTTCAAAAAAGAATTAAACATATCCAAAAATGCAGAGAAAACTATAAATACCATTAGATGTTTTAATTTGTCACCAAGTCTAATTGGATTTGTGGTTTGTCATGTGTTCTGGCTGTAACACATTTTGAATATTTCTCCTATACTGGAAGAATTTCTCATCTTAGGAGTCCTACATCCCCATAAAAGAAGCAGAAAAACTTGCTTTCTCATCTCCCTCTCAGATTTTGGCTTTACCCACATGAGATTTTCCTTTGAAAGAAGCAATATGTAGTAACTGGCATCATACATGCAGTGTTTATCTTCTCTTGAAACCAGAGGTAGAGATGCCTGGCTGTCAAGGGCAAGAGAGTAGAAGCTCTGGACTCTTGCATATGGCAGCAGCAGCACAAAGCATGTGGCTCCCTGTTGAGCAGGAGGAGCTCTTTTTAAGAACCATTCATTTGTGTGGTTGGATGATGCCCCTTGCTTTACAAATCTTTAAGGCTAATACTCTGGGCCTGACTGTGGGCTCCCTAACTTCATTTGTCAGTTTATTGTTGTGGATTGAATTGGGTCCCCAAAAAGACATGTTGAAATATTAACTCCTGGTGAATATGACTGTCTGAAAATACAATCTTTGCAGATGTAATTAAGATGAAGTCATAGGACTAGTGTTCTTGTAAATACATTAAATAAAAACCTAAAGGAGAATACCTTGTGAAGATACAGAGACACACATGGAAATGTCATGTAACAGTAGAGACAGAGATTTGAGCAATGCAGCTGTAAGCCAAGAACTGCAACGGACTGATAACTACCACCAGAAGATGGAAGAGACAAGGACGTATTCTATCCAGTCTCTCAGAGGGACCGTAATTCTATTGGGTACCTTAATTTTGGACTTCTAACCTCAAACTATTAGTTAATAAACGTTTGTTGTTTTAAGTCACACAGGTTGAGGCTTTTATTATGGCAGCCCTAAGAAACTAATACAGTTGGACTTCTCAGAGAAGTCCCTGAAACAAAAATTTAGTACAAGTGATATTTTAAGAAAGTACTCTAGAAGAAAGCACTTTATCTGCCCTTTTATTCTGAGTGATAGCTTTGCTGGATAGAGTAATCTAGGTTGTATGTTCTTGCTTTTTATCACTTTGAATACTTCTTGACAGGCCCTTCTTGCCTCCAAAACTTTTTTTGAGAATACAGGTGACACAGTCTTATGGGAACTCCTCTGTAGGTAACACTTCTTTTCTTTTGTTGCTTTTAAGATTCTCTCTTTATCTTTAAACTTTGATATTTTAATTATGATGTGTTTGGTGTGGTCTGCTTTGGGTCAGACTTGTTTGGGACTCTTTGTACTTCCAGGGCTTTTATATCTACTTTTTTCACTAAATTAGGGAAGTTTTCTTTCATTATTTTTTCAAATAAGTGTTCAATTTATCACTCTTCCTCTTCTCCTTATGGCCTCCCATAATGTTAGCACATTTGGAGATATACCAGAAGCTCCTTTAGCTATCCTTGCTTTTCTTAATTATTTTTCCCCCTTTTGCTTCTGGATGAATGGTTATTTCTTCCTTATGTTCCAAATTGTTGATTTGAATCGTGACTTCCTCCCATCTACTGATGGGTATCTGTGTATGTTTATTTCACTTACTGTAACCTTTATTTCTTCCTCTCTTGTTTCCATAATCAGTGAGTTCCCTGAGCATCCTGATCACCAGTGTTTCAAACTCTGCATCTGACAGGATGGCTATCTTTGTTTTGTTTAGTTCTTTTTCTTTGTTTAGTTCTTGTTCTGTTCTTTCATTTGGGCCATATTTCTTTTTACTTTCAATTTGGCAGCCCCTCTGTGTTTGTTTCTCTATGTTAGGTAGAGATTCTTTGACTTCCTGTCTTAGCAGCATGGCCTATTGTAGAATAATGCACCTGTAAATTGTGTGTGTAATTGACAGGGCATGGCAATCTGCTTCACTGATTTTGGCTCTGTGTACGGAGAGGGTTCAGAGAGGGTACAGTGCCACTGCCTGGCTTCTGGATGTTTGCCGGGCACTCACCCCATTTCTAGTCACTCCCCATTTGCGACTGTCACCCTTCCCTGGAAGTGAATCTCAGAGTGGGTGGGTTTGCATATGTTGTAAGTTCATCCTGGCCCTTTAAACAGTTTCCTTAAAATCCAGCAGTTTATTCTGCTGTCTCAACCCCCAATGGTTTATACAACTAGAAGTTGTGGGTATTTATTTTCTTAGCACTGGAACACTGGATTGTGTGGTTTGGCCTGGGTTTGGGATCACTCACTCCCAAGGTATCTCTCCCAATTTTATTCACCATACATGAATGTGGAACCAGCTCTTCTGCCACTGCTCATCACCTCCCCATTCTACATCTTCATGCCCATCTTCCCATCTCAACAATTCTACTTCTTTGATCTATCTTGTTGAATGTGGCATCATTAAATTTTTGGTTGTTGGACTTCCATACAACTCAATTGATTTTTTGATTATTTTGGGTGTTGTTTTGAGATCTAGTTGTAATTTTTATTTTGTTCAATATGGTCGTCACAAAATGTGGCTAGCTCAAATTGCAATAAAGTACATACTAGATTTTGAAGAGTTAATACAGAAAATTAAAAATATGTCAATAGCTTTTATAATTATTACATATTAAATTATGATATTTTAGATATGTTAGGGTAAATTAAGCTATTTTTTTAAGCTTTAATCTGGAATGCTATCACATAATTGGTGTACTGCAGAACTCACTTTCATGAAAGAGGTCCTGGAGATGTACCAAACTCACAGTAAAAAATAAATTTGGTTTCTTAGTCAGATCTCACCCTCTTCAGTAATACATCTCAACTTCGTTTTAAGCTACTAAAACTACAGCTTATTATTTTTCAGAGTTTTCCATCTTAGGTAGTAGATTGATATATATCTTTTTGCCATTCAGAGGTCTTATTTCTTTCAATATCCTCTGTCACTCCTCTACATGTGTTTTACTAGTTGAAGCCTTCATAAATAATTGTACTTAAAGTACATGGCTGATCCCCACAGAGTAGAAATTATGATATATATACGAAGTTGAGGTGAAAAAAAACCCCAGGATTTAAATAATTTTGTAGAATAGTATTCTAGCTATTTTTTAAATTTGTGGTTGACTTCCTATGTATTCCTAGACTAATCACTGAACTATTTAAGAGTCTGTTGAGGTAGAAATTAGGTACATTCACAATTGAATAATGAATTTTACTATAACATCAATACATTTTCTCAAGCATCCCCAGTTTGGGGACATTCAATGCTAGAAATGTCTATTTCCACTAACTGTCTGAAAGGAATTTCATCTAATTTAAGTGCTAATATGAGACTATATATTGCCTATGTACAGGGGTCATATAGTTTAGTAGTTGGTAACTTGCATCCAAAATTAGTCTTCACTCTCAGCATCTTTTCTAATCTAAAAATTGACTAATTTCTCAACACACCAACTATAAGTTGGTTGATATTTAAAACATATTGTTAACAAAATCTATATATTGTACATTCACAAACAAGTGTATATTTTGTAACAGTGAATAAGATAGCATGTATTCTATGAAATATACATCCACATTTTCTTACTTTTTTCCCTTAACTGCACTTGATTTTTCTAAGCATTATTGCAAGTACACTGATTTTCCCACCTTAGAAAATAATTCTCATCTAAGAAAACATAACCTGTGGTAATGCAGGTACAACAAAACTACAAAACTATATGTTATTTAGTAAAAATTAACTTATAAAATGATTATTTTAAAGCATTCATAAGTTAAAGTTGGTTCTTACCCATTTAGTTGCCCTACGTCTTCTGATTGGTGCATTTCATCCATTTACCTTTGTACCTGTGTTCCTGTTTGTCTCTCTGTTTCTTCATCTTCTTAAAGTAGACCCATTAGTATCTCTTGCAATGCTGGTTTGATGGATATGTATTCTTTTAGACTTCTTTTGCCTGGGAAACTCCTTATTTCACCTTCTATTTTGAATGACAGCCTGGCTGGGTAAAGTATTCTTGGTTGTAGGCCTTTGTTTTTCATTGCTTGAAATATTTTTTGCCATTGCCTTCTGGCTTGTTGTGTTTCTGTTGAGAAATCAGCTGATAACCTTATGGGAGTGCCCTTGTATGTTATTAGCTGTTTCTCTCTTGCTGCTTTTTGGATTCTTTCCTTGTATTTGAAATTTGCCATTTTCATGATGATGTGTCTTGGAGTGGGCCTGTTTGGGTTCATCTTCCTTGGGACACTCTGTGCTTTCTGAATTTGCATGACATTTTCTCTCCTCAAGTTAGGGAAGTTTTCTGTCATTACTTTTTCAAACAGATTTTCAATTCCTTGCTCCTTTTCTTCTCCTTTTGGTATCCCTATGATACGGAAGTTATTACATTTCATGTTGTCCTGCAGCTCTCTTAAAACCTCTTCGTTCTTTTTCAGTCTTTTTTCATTTTGTTGCACTGTCTGAGAATTTTTTTTCTACATTGACCTCCAGCTCAATGATCCAATCTCCTGCTTTCTGTAGTCTACTTTTGATTCCTCCTACTGTGTTCTTCAATTCAGAAACTGTATTCTTCATTGCCTCCTTGCTCTTATTGATGGTTTCTATGTCCTTTTTAATGCTGGCGTAGTTCTCAGTAAGTTCTTTGTAGCTTTCCTGGAGTTCTTTGTAGTTCCCCAGGAGTTTGTAGTTTTTTTTTAACTCACTGAGTTCACTGAGCTTCTCTATCATTATTTTGGATTCCATGTCTGATAGGGTGCTTGCCTCAATTTCATTTTGCACTCTTCCTGGATATTTCTCCTTTCCATTTGCTGAGGTTTTATTCCTTTGTTTCCCCATTTTAGGTGGCTCTTCTTTGTTTCTGCTTCTTAGATTAGTTTGCTTTGACTTACTGTCTTAGTGATGTGACCTGTGGTGTAGAGGTGCACTGTTTTACTTCCTGGATCTGTGCTTGGTGCCATCAGCTTATGTCCCAGTCTGGGCCTAGTCAGCCAGTTGAAGACTGCCAGAGATGCACTGTCTTTGTCTCCTTTCATTGTTAATCCAATCAGTCTGTGATCAGTGGTCAATTTTAGGCACCTCTGAGTGGGGTAGATGAATTCATTTGTTAATCCAATCAACCTGTGATCTGAGGTTAACTTTAGGCACTGCTGAGTGCGGCAGGTTTATTCCTATGGGCAGGGATGTGGCTTTCCCTCAGGCTCCTGCCCTTTTGAGAAGAGTGGTCTGCTGGCTGCATGGGGGATGGGTCAGCACTGGACTCATGGACTGCTCCCTCAACTCACCCCCTAAAGCCACCAACCCAAAATTTCCCCAACCTTCTCTAGTCCACTGTGCCCTTTCTCTGCTGGAGCCCAGGGTATGTGGTTGCCTCTGTGTTTTCCTGCATGGTCCATTTAAAAATTCAGTCTTTCTGTCAAGAAAAACTTTTTGCTTTTCACAGCTGGGTGCTGTTTTATTCTCAGCTGTGTTGCTGTTGCTGGGAAGCCCAGTTGGGGGTTTAGATCCCACCATTCTCAGATGGAACTCCTGGCTGCTGAGATGTTTGTCAGTCCCTTCAGTTGTCACTTGTGGGAGCCCTGCCAGCCCTCTTGTGTCTCCGCATTTCCTACTGGTCACATTGTGATGAGTTGGCTCTTCTCTTCTGTCCCTGATAACAAGGCTTCTCTCCAATTGGTGTTCTGTTGGTTATTCTGGATAATTTCTCCCTAATTAATTTATAATTCCAGTTTGGTTTTGGGAGATTGATGTAGCTCCACTTACTCCTCTGGCATCTTGGTTCACTTTTCAATCATCATTATTTTGAATTCCATGTCTAATAGTGTGCTTGCCTCTATTGCATTTTGCACTCTTTCTGTGGATTTCTCCTTTCCTTTAGATAAGGGTTTGTTTCTTTGCCCATTTTAGGTGACTCTTTGTTTGCTTTTGCTTCTTAGAATATTGTCTGCTTTGACTTCCTGACTTTTTGGTATGACCTGTGCTGTAGTGGTGCACTTTATTTACTTCCTGGATCTTCCCCTGGTTATGTCAGCTAGTGTCTCAGTCTAAGCTTAGTCATCCTGTTGGAGCCTACCAGATATCCACTGTCTTTGTCTATATCCTTCAGTTTTAACCTCATTAATCTGTGATCAGCAGTCAAGTGTAGGCACCACTAGGCAGGATAGATTAATCAGTTGTAATCTAATCAATCTGTAATCAGCATCAGGCTTAGGTACCAAGGGACAGGGTGGACTAATTCCTATGGGCATGGCTATCACTTCCCCTCAGGCTGCTGCCACTTGGAGAAGAGTAATATGCCTGCTATATGGGGGATGGGTCAGCAGTGGGACCTAGTGGGTTGCTCCCTCATTTCTGTCTTCAAAGCCCTAGTCCCCCTTCCAGGTTGCAAGCCAGGTCTCCAGCCAGCTTCATAGCTGAAGGCAGGTGAAAGGCAACCATACATTGATGTCTCTCTCCCTCTCTGCCTCTGTCCCTTCCACTCTCTCTAAAATTAATAACTAAAATCTTAAAAAATAAAGCCCCAAACTCTACTTAAGTGTCTCTAGCCCACTCTGCTGTCCCTCTGCTGGAGACCAGGGTAAGTCGATACCAATGTATATTCATGCTTGGTCCCTTTAAGGAATCTGTCTCTCTTTCAAGCCAGCTAAATCTGGCAGCTTTTTGCTTTTTCACAGCTGCGTGCTATTTTACTCTCAGCTTTGTTGCTATAGACTGGGAATCCCAGCTGGGGTGTTTAGAACCCACCTTTCTTAGGTGGAACCCCTGGCTACTGAGAAAATATCTACTTATGTGAGCTCCGCAAGCCCCCATGAAC
Source organism: Noctilio leporinus (assembly GCA_004026585.1). Lineage (NCBI taxonomy): Eukaryota > Metazoa > Chordata > Mammalia > Chiroptera > Noctilionidae > Noctilio > Noctilio leporinus. The sequence continues at coordinate 1,892 of PVIW01007106.1, read as the reverse complement.
CTCTGCACTTCCTACTAGGGAAGTTGTGATGAAGCTGCCTCTTCTGTTCTCTCTGTGCTATAAGGTGTTTCTCCAGCTGGTGTTCTGTTGGTTATTCTGCATGATTTCTCCCCAAGTAAGTTGTAATTCCAGATTGGTGTAGCTCCACTTATTCTTCCACCATCTTGGTTCTCCTAGTTGTAATTCTTTCTATGGTTGTGTGAGGAGGCTAAGCATGTCTACTTAAACCTCCATCTTGATCAGAAGTCTTCAAAAAACCCAATTTCTTAATAAAGCAAGTCATATTTTAAATGCATTAAGGAAAGCTCAATATCAAAAGAAAAACTTGTGAAATACTGAATAAAAGATTTTCCATAAATATTCAAACATATCAGTTTTTATCATTATGTATTGCCATAAACCTATTGTCAGGAAATATAGAGCATTAATCTTGTGACTATAAAAGATATAAGCTATGCTTCCTATTTCCTGTATTTAAGGGTTCATATACTAGTATCTGAGATTTTTTTGCCAAGGTATTTAACATTTTTGAGTCTCAATTTCCCTTTCTGTGAAATGTTGATAATGTTACTATAAACCAAAATGGAGATCATTATATAACTTACAGAAATGCTTTTTGTGGAAGTAAATGATTATATGAATCTGATATTAAGACACACATAAGAATATAGTAGGTACAATAAACTCTAAGGAAATTATATGTGAAAAGATATATCAGTTTCTTGGGACTGTGGAGTCCTGGTAGAAGGTATTTTTCTCTCAAAAATACAGTTGCTCTGTACAATTGTCATTGGATTCCAGAAAACCCTTGAACATTTAATTCCAAATACACCAGGTAAAACTTCAGTTACAACTTAACTTCCCATGGAGCTTGTTGCAAGGAGACAATGTGCCCAGCAAAGAACAAGAATTCCTAAGACCTTGATAATTAAATTTCTTAGTATGATTTGAGTTGTCATTATTCTGGTAAGTAAGCCTATACATTATTAACATGGGTAACATGAGTTTTTCCTTAAGAGAGCACTCTACTCTCAGAGTAAAATGTCATGTTGGTGAGCTGTCAGAGTGAAAACCAGTCCATGAAGTTTTTTCAGTTTACCAAGGTACCTTAGGTCAAGACTTTGCCAGTAGCAAAGCAGTTTTTTTCCTTGAAACTTCTACTCCAGTTATTACATTTTAAATGAAATAAATGCCATAATTTTCTTTACATTCTTGAGATTCTCCTTAATTAAATATGTAGAAAGCCTATAGAACTGAAAAAGTAGTAATTGTCTCTAGAAAACTGTTAATCAATTTTGGTAGCTAGTTTGAATATACATATATAGTAGTTTTATGGACTGCTGCTGGTTTCCAAAAGTGAAACTATACAAAACTCATTTTTTTGTCCTTCAGATATAATCTTTTGCTCACTGATATACAAAATATGTTTGGGGTAATTTTACTCTTACTTGTTTTTTCAATCTATTCTTTATATGAAGAAATGAGAGGAATTTAAATCCTCCTCTACTTTTACATCCAGGAAGGCAGCACTGAAATACTTCTCATTCCATTAACATATATTGATATTTGGCCTGGCCCCTCTAACCTCAGAGAGAGGATTCTTCTTCTCTTCTTTTTCTTTCTTTCTTTCTTTCTTTCTTTCTTTCTTTCTTTCTTTCTTTCTTTCTTTCTTTCTTCCCTTCTTTCCTTCTTTCCTTCTTTCCTTCTTTCCTTCTTTTCTTCCTTCCATTAACATATATTGATATTTGGCCTGGCCCCTCTAACCTCAGAGAGAGGATTCTTCTTCTCTTCTTTTTCTTTCTTTCTTTCTTTCTTTCTTTCTTTCTTTCTTTCTTTCTTTCTTTCTTTCTTTCTTTCTTTCCTTCTTTCCTTCTTTCCTTCTTTCCTTCTTT
>PVIW01007105.1:0-77081 GCA_004026585.1 Noctilio leporinus | reverse complement strand
AGTGCCCATCAATGGATGATTGGATCAAAAAACTTTGGTACATATACACAATGGAATTCTATGTAGCAGAAAGAAAGAAGGAACTTGTACCCTTTGCAACAACATGGATGGAACTGGAGAGTATTATGCTTAGTGAAATAAGCCAGTCAGTGAAGGACAAATATCATATGATCTCACCTCTTACGGGACAATAATGAATGAAACTAACAACAACCAAAACAGAACCAAGTATATGAATACAAGGAATAGACCTTCAGTGGTCAGGGGAACGGGGTAGGGGGGAGGGAGAGGTAGAGGCAAAGATGGGGAGCAGCTTAGACAAGAACCTAGTATAAAGGAACCATGGACATGGACAACAGGTGGGATTGACTTTGGGGGAAATGGGTGAGTGGGTGGGGGGACAGAGGGGAGCAAAAAGGGAATGGATGTAATACAACAACAATAAAATTTAAAAAAAAAAGAAAAAAAAAAGAGAAATAAAATTGGGGCAATTTTTTTTAAAGTAACCTGGTGTAACTACTAGATTTTTAAATACCCTTGCCATTTGACTTGGTAATATACTTTTAGAAATCAGTCCTATTGAGATGTTTCAGAATGTAAACACATCTGTACAAGGATATTTATTGAAGCACTGTTTGTAATGACAAAGAATTGGAGAATGGTTGATTCACTTACAGTGTATTCACTCTAATTCACTCCATGAACTATTACACCAATACTAAAAATAATGAATGAGTGCTATATTGATTGACCTAAAGTAATATCCATGCTGTGTCAAAAGCAAATTAAAAAGTTACAAACAAAGGGAACTTTCTTCTAATTACTAGATAAGATTCTGCCCAATTCATGATTTACTTAATAAAGGCAATTAGGTCTTCAAAAAATTATGAAAGAACAGATAACAAATACCCTTATATTTGTTAGTATGAACTAGGACCCTGTTTATCTCCGGGGGTGAGAAAGGAGGAGTGAGAGGTTATTAACTTCTTAAAACCATGTTGGATTTTCCTACTTGTATATTGGATTATATTACCTAGATAATAAAAAATTAGCAAAGAAAAAAATTAAACCTTGTCTAGACCCCCATCTCCAAAGATTCTTATTCATTACATCTGGGTAAGACCTTAGAACCTGTAGCTTAAATGATTATCCCATTAAGCTCAAATGCAGAGTGAATCCCCTATTTTTCAAATGAAAGAAGTGAAGTTTAGTAAAAAAAAGTGTTCCTTTCCATGGTCTAATAGTAAGTGTCCAAGTTAGATACAGGACTAATTCTACTTTTCCTGGATATTGCTCCAAAGTCACAAAAAAAAGTAAATAGAATTTTTAGTTTTAATTTTAAAAATTCTTGAACATTTTATAATGAAAAATGTTTGTTACACAGAAATAGAAAAGTATAATTAATTCCAAGATATCCATGACTTAACTTTACTGACTATTGGCATAAGACCAATCTTGTTTCAATTATACTCTCCAATGGATTATTTCATCTTTAAATACTGCAGTTCTCAACAGAATTTTGACTTTTTAAAAATAACATCCCTTTCCTCCATATCCTAGCCAGCACTGGCTGTTTGTTGATTTATTAATGAGTTCTATTCTGACAGGTGTGAGGTGTTATCTCATTGTGGTTTTAATTTACATCTCTCTGGTGGCTAATGAAGGGCCTATGGGCCCTTCGAATGTCACCCTCAAAGAAGTGTCTGTTCAGGTCCTTTGCCCATTTTTAAACTGATAAGAACAGATACTACACTTGATCTTAGCCAAAAGGCCCCAAGAAGTGATCCTTTGTCCATTTTTATTATTAGTATTATTTTTTAAAGACACATTTATTTAGCGTCATGATCAGATTATTACATTTAGCAATCAACAGCATGGGTGCAAAAAAAGAAAAAAGAAAAAAGAAAGAAAGAAATGGCAAGGGTATTTAAAAATCTAGTAGTTACACCAGGTTACTTTTTAAAAAATTGCCCCAATTTTATTTCTGTTAGCAGTAAATGGCAGAACTGTTACCTCACATTCTCACTAGCCCTGGATATTATCTCTTTTCTTAATTGATGCAAAACTCATGGATGAAAAATTGCATCTTATTAAACATTAAAAACCCTTTGTTGGAATGCTTTACACTTTCCATAGAACAGAAACTAAAATAACCTGTTATACAATTAGTCACAAATACAGTCCTCGAGTTTTTTGCCCATTCACATGAGTACTGTCTAAAACATGTCTTCATTGTAGCAGCTAGACCCTGCCACCACGGTGCTTGGCTGAGTTCACAAATCTGTTGTAACCTGTAGCTTCCCTGTCACTTCTCTGGCTCTCCTCTCCTGCTAAGTGTTGTTTCCTGGCAGTAATGAAAACCTCCTGCCACTGCCATAGCTACTGCTACTGCTGGAACCGCCATAGCCACCTTGGTTTCGTGGTTTGGCAAAGTGTTGGCCTCCACCACCATAAGGGCCAGAGCTTCTGCCTCCAAAATTTCCTCCTTTCATGGGTCCAAAATTTGAAGACTGGTTGTCGTAATTGCCAAAATCACTGTAGCTTCTGCCACCTCCAAAATTGCTTCCACTACCACCACCAAAGCTTCCTCCACCTCCTCCGTTGTTATAGCTGTCATAGCTGCCACTCCCGCCACAGCCACTGACCTGGTTTCCATAACTCTGTCCACCACTTCCATAGCCTCTGCTTCCTCCAGAGTAACCAGGGCTGCCTCCTCCATAACCATCATCATTACCAAATCCATTATAGCCATCCTCACTGCCACCATATCCACCACCACCACGGCTACCACCAAAGCCACCTCAGCTGCTGAAGTTTCTCCACGACCAAAGTTGTCATTCCCACCAAAACCACCTCCATGACCATCTCTGAAGTTTCCAGAACCACTTTGACCTCTTTGGCTGGATGAAGCACTTGCCATCTCTTGCTTAGATAGGGCTTTCCTTACTTCACAGTTGTGGCCATTCACAGGATGGTATTTCTGAATGACAATCTTGTCTACAGAGTCATGATCATCAAAGGTCACAAAAGCAAAGCCCCTCTTTTTGCCACTGCCTCGGTCAGTCATGATTTCAATCACTTCAATTTTCCCATACTGTTCAAAATAATCTCTTAAGTGATGTTCTTCAGTATCTTCTTTGATACCACCGACAAAAATCTTCTTCACAGTTAAGTGGGCACCAGGTCTTTGAGAATCTTCTCTTGAGACAGCCCTCTTTGGTTCCACAACTCTTCCATCCACCTTGTGTGGCCTTGCATTCATGGCTGTATCTACCTCCTCCACAGTGGCATATGTGACAAACCCAAAGCCTCTGGAGCGCTTGGTGTTTGGATCTGTCATCACCACACAGTCTGTGAGGGTTCCCCATTGCTCAAAATGGCTCCTCAGGCTCTCATCCGTTGTTTCAAAGCTCAAACCTCTGATAAAGAGCTTCCTTAACTGTTCCGGCTCTTTGGGCAACTCTGACTTAGACATGACTGCAAAAGAGGAGACTTAAACGATGCTTACTCAGTGGCGTCCTCCAGCAGAAAGGCCCTTTGTCCATTTTTAAATCGGGTTGTCTGTCTTCCTGGTGTTGAGTCATCTCAACTCTGTTTTTCTTCCCTTCACCGTTGGTTTTGTGTGTATTTTCCTTTGTTTCACTTGGCCTAGCCTTAACTTCTTCCCTTAGTTCTTACCATATTTAAGCGCAACTGTCAAGTCTATGAGCATCTTTATTACCAGTGTTTAAACTGTGAGTCGGTCAGGCTGGCTATTTCTGTGTTTCTTAGTTCAGCTGCTGGGACCTTGATTTGTTCCCTTTTCTTGAGTTTTATTTCTCTGTCTCTGCATCTTGACAGGCTCCTCTATGCCTCTGTTTCTTAGGTGAGCTGTTGACAGGATACAGGGAATGTGGTTGGCAAATAGATTGCTGGCACTTTTAGCTGGCTAATCCCTGCCATTCTCTCACCACAGACATTGCATTATGCACTTGTGCCGCCTGTGACAACACTAACCTGTGCCGGTAATCTATTTGCCAAACCATGTTCTCTGTGTCCTGGATCCACCATTCCTACCTGTTGGATGAGTATTTCTTTCTTCTATCTTTTGTTTGTTGGACTTCTGTGCAGCTCAATATTCTAGAATTTATGGTTGTCTCTAGTTTTTTTTTTTTTTTTAATAGTAATTTTGTGTATTTTATTTTATTATTATTTTTATTTTTTTTAAAGATTTTATTTCATTATTTCTAGAAAGAGGGGAAGGGAGAGAGGCAGAGAGGGAGAGAGACATCAATATATGGTTGCCTTTCACCTGACTCCAGCCACAGACCTGACTGGAGACCTGGTTTGCAACCTGGTTATGTGCCCTGGCTGGGGAATCAAACCTGCGACCTTTGGGTTCACAGGTCGGCACCTTACCCACTGTGCTACCAGCCAGGATGTCTCTAGTTTTAAATTAGATGTCTTGTTTTTGGTTGTGGAGGGAGATACAACATGTCTATCTATGATTCAGTCTTAGATCTCTCTCCATGGGACACTCCAACAATAAAAGTTTTTTTTAATGAAAATGGTAAAAATAGCAATATAAGTTGACTATGATTTATACAATATAGTTAAGGTACTTTGGAATATCTCTATAATAATAATAATAATAATAATTTGTCCCACATAGCTGACCTTGTTAGAATGCCTGAACAATATATATAAAATGCATGGTTTATTTATAAATTTGTTTATACTTTAAGAAATTTAATACCAGTTATTACTATCTCAGCAGAGCAAAGTTTCTTCAAATTGAAACTAATAAAACTCAGTGTAAGAACTATAATGATTTATCCTTCGGGAAATTTGGCTTAATTATCATATTTTCCAGTTCAGGATTATGCCTAACAGAATGGGTACTCAATCAGTATTTGTGAGATAAACAAAGAAATGGAAAATAAGTGGCTTATTGTACCTAGCCATGATGCAAGAAAGCTTATCTAATTTATCAACGGCAAAAAGACACAAGTTATGTGAAAAAAAGTTTATATAAACATATTTATAATTTTGATTAAATGAAACCAAGGCAAATTAATTTTATTAAAGAAGTACATAATAATTTATAAATTACATAGATCCTCATTGTATCACTGATTTAAATATCACTAGTCCATCATACAGAATACCCAAATATAATCAATATAACTAATACTAGGTATCTTTGATACATTGCCAGCTTTCTCACTAGGGTTTCTAAATTGTGTTGTTATACAATTATTTGTCAAGGTAGGAACATAAAAATTATCAAATAGTTTGATAACAGATTTATAGCTTATAAATGTTTAGGCATTGGTATATGGGCCTCCATCTGTACCTTTTCACGGGGTCCTACAAATCTGCAGATGGACCTGCTTGAAGCTTAAACTCTCCCCAGAAGTTTTCAGTTACTCAGGGTTTGGGAATTTTACACATGCATTAATATTCCTTGGGTGATAGGCAGAAAAATTCTTTTCATTTTTCAGTGTAAAGAAAAGGAGACTTCCAGTCAAGATGGAGGCATAGGTAGACATGTTCCACCTCCTTCTGCAACCAAAGAAAGAATTAAAACCAGATCTCAAAACTAATAACACCCAGAACCATTAGAAAATTGAGCTGTATAGAAGTCTTACAACCAAGGATTTAAAGATCCCACATTCATCCACACAGGTAGGAGGGGCAGAGTTGCAGAGATGGGCAGAGAGGCAGCAGCAGGCAACTGAATGGTTGGTCCCACATTCACACATGGTGGATAAAAATCAGGAGGGACACCTTGGAAGCAAGCAATCCCAGCCCCAGGCCAGATCACTCAGCCCAGGGTTCCAGCTCTGGGAACATACATCTCTATTAACCCTGGCTCTAAAAACTAGTGTAGGTTGGAGTGGTAGAATAAACTGCTTAAAGGGGCCAAATGGACTTAAAACTATACAAACCCACCCCCTCTGGGTTGCACCAATAGGACAGCAGCTAGAACTACACCAGTTAATATGCAAAGTGGATGAAGTGACTGGAAACAAGGCAAGTTCCAGGCAAACCTCCAGAACCCAGGCAGTGTTATTATCCCCTCTCCACACACACACACACACACACACACACACACACAGCCACAAGGTGGTGAAGCAGGTTGCCCCACCCTGGCAATTATCTAAGGCTCCTCACAATTTATAGGTGCCTTTGTGACATAGTTCACGCTACTAAGACAGGTAGTAAAAGCTGCTCTACCAAATACACAGAAACAAACACAGGGAGGCTGCCAAATTGAGAACACTATATATATATATATATATATATATATATATATATATATGGCCCAAATAAAATAACAGAACAAACTTTCAGTAAAAGGACTAAATGAAACAGAGAGAGCCAATCTATAAGATGCAGAGTTCAAAACACTGGTAATCAGGATGCTTAGAGAAATGACCGGGTATGGCAAAAACATAAAGGAAAAAGTGAAGGTTACACTAAGTGAACTAAAGAAGCTCCACTCTGGCTAGTGTGGCTCAGTGGATTGAAAGCTGGCCTGTGAATCAAAGGGTTGCTGGTTCGGTTCCCAGTTAGGGAACATGCCTGGGTTACAGACCAGGTCTTTAGCTGAGGGCATTCAAGATGCAACCACACATTGATGTGTCTCTCCCGCTTTCTCCCTTTCTTCCCTGCTTTCTATAAATAAATAAATAAATAAAATATTTTTTTAAAAAAGGAAATAAAAGTCCCAGGGAGCGGGACTGCAGGGGGCTTGGGTGGAGGGGAGCAAAGGGAAAAGAATTTGGGCCAACCGTAACAGCATAATCAAAATATATTAAACAATTTGTTGTTTGATTACAGTTGTCCCAATTTTCCCGCCACGGCTCTCCCTTGCCCCACCCCCTTCCCTGTTCCCGCAGTCCATCCTTGCCCTGTTGTTGATGTCCATGGGTACTTTATACTTATTCTATGACTAGACCCTTCTCCTTCTCCCCCCAACCCCCCACTGTTATTCTCCTCCCCCATTCCCTATGGTCTATGTCAGTTCTAAGATTTCCATGTCTGTGGTTGCTTGTTTGTTCATTTTGTTCATTAGGGTCCACTTATAGGTGAGATCATATGGTATTCTTACTATCTTTTAAAGTAACAATTACTGTAGATTCTTTTTTTTTTAAAGTTTTTATTTATTATTTTTAGAGAGAGGCAGAGAGGGACAGAGACATCCATGTATGGTTGCCTTTCACCTGCCTCCAGCTGGGGACCTGGCTGGAGACCTGGGTATGTGCCCTGGCTGGGAATTGAACCAGCGACCTTTGGGTTCACAGACCCGCACCTTATCCACTGAGCCACCAGCCAGGGCTTACTGTAGATTCTTAAAATGACAAAGCATTGTCACAGTTAATGCATATTCTTTCTACATCTACATAAATACAAATTACAGGTAATATTATTTAACATTGGAAAATATTTCTTATATGTGACTGTTGCAATAGTAATTATTAAATATTGCAAAATATTTCTTATTTACTGTATGCCATGTTTCAATATTAATTGCTTAATATTGTAAACTGTTTCTTATTTATTTTATTATTGGAACCTCCAGATCTATGACTGGGAACACAAAGAAAACAAACACATTGAACTTATGCAATAATGTATTGCATTCAAGCTACCTGAGAGGATTTGGAAAGTTAGGTAATATCTCTTTTTTCCTACAATGTTTCTCACAATGTAGTACTGGCACTACCTAAAAACTTACATGACATTTTGATGGTAGCCTTTCATTTTAAAATGTGGAGAAGCATTTCCCTGGGGTCTGGACAGTGTTAGTCACAAGAACAAAATATTTAAAGTCATAGGTTGTACTATGTCAACACAGAGAATTGGATCCCAAGTGGTGGAGGAACAGATGTGTTTTTGAATAAATTAACTTTTGTGAATGTTTGTGATGAACTGATCCCTCTAAAATATGGTGCCCAGGTCAGGGGTCAAAGGTCCCTTTTGCCCAAATACAGTTAATTTCAAGTTCTCCCTCTGATTATGATGCATCAAGTGCACACTGATGCAGACCACACCCCAGGGTTGTACAGGGAATTCCACGACTTTCTCCAAGATACTAAGTGGGAAGTGGAGTTAGGAATCTCTTACCTGTGGTATTATCCCTACTCATCTAACACCCTGTTCCTTCTCTAAAGCAAAAACAATCACAGGTCTGATGACTAGGCTCCTCCTCCTCCCTCTTCTCTCACTGTCCTAGACCACTCAAAGGTGTCCTCATTGTCATAGTCCCTTTTCTTTCATTGAGCAGCGATTTACATGCCCTCAAAAGACATAAGCAGAAGGAAAGATATCTATGAGATGAGTCCTTCTAGGTTTGTTTGTTTGTTTAGATTTTACTTCATTATTTTTAGAATTAGATTTTACTTCATTATTTTTAGAAAGAGGGGAAGGGAGAGAGGCAGAGAGAAAGATAGACATCAATGTGTGGTTGCCTTTCACCTGCCTCCAGCCACGGATCTGGCTGGAGACATGGCTTGCAACCTGGTTATGTGCCCTGGCTGGGGAGTCGAACCAGTGACCTTTGGGTTCGCAGGCCAGCGCCCTATCCACTGTGCTACCAGCCAGGGCTAGGTTTGGTTTTTGATACAATAAAGAGGGAGGAGAAAAACACTTTGCTTTGTTGTCTTGGTCTTGAGAACCAATAACTAATCATTGCTTTCTTGTTCTTTTATTGCATGTCTTTTCTAACAAAAGCCACATCTAGCCCAAACATATATGTTCCAGGTTAATACTATCTGTCAAGGTACTCAATAACTACACAAATCTATTATGGCCTGAAATTCTACAAACAACTTTGCATGCTTAGTATAATTGTTCACACTTTACAGCTAAAGAGGCTGGGTTAGTTTTCCTGAAGTTACACAGCTAGTTAAATGGCAGAGCGTAAACTGGGTTTGAATAAATGACAAAGTGGATGGAATTCTTGAATACATAGATAAAACAAAGGAATACCAAATGAATGAATACCAAACATACGGTTATCATATAAAAACACTATATCAATGAGGACTGTTGTTTGCAAACAATTATCTGGCTGATAAAAGTGAAAAGGAATTCACTGTGGTAGAAGAGCACTTAGTACTAGCCTTGGGAACAGAGAGTGACTACAGAAAGTTTTGGAGGCTCAGGAAGCAAGAAATTTAACAGTAGTATCCTAGAAGCAATCCTCCAATTATCAGCAAGCTTTTGACCCACTCAGGATTCAACATCCCCAGTAAAACATCTGGTTGGCTGATCTTCCCTCAATACTAAAGGCTAGGAGGAATAAATTATTTTCTTGAATAAGAATGTGACATTATTAGGAAAAGGGGATGGATGCTGGGCCACCAGATAAAAACAATATATACCAACACGCTGGCATCATGGCAGAGAAAATAATACTTTGGAAAAATTCAGTAAGTTGTAGCAAGTGTGCTTAGTGCAGCCTATGTAGTATCTTGTTTCATCCTCATCACAACTCTATGTTTCAACGTGGCAGCTCTGTAAATTAGGGCTATGGGAGGCTAAGTTGCTCATTCAATAGCACATACATTCCAAGTTGCAGAACCTAGACTGGAACCCTGGTCCAATTCCCCAAAGCTCCTGTTTTTAACAAGTATTTTTATCATCCGTCTACCAATGTTGAGCAGGGGAAACTCATAGAAGAGTGGATGCAGCAGTCTGTAGTCCAAGTTTCTTTCAGCTTATCTGCCAACCTCCCAGAAATGCTGGACCTAGAACACTGTGGACTACATTTATTCTAAACTAGCTTGATTTAAAAAAATTTTTTATTGTTGTTGTATTACATCCATCCCCTTTTTGCTCCCCTCTGTCCCCTTCCCCACCCACCCATTCCCCCCAAATAAACTAGCTTGATTTTAAAAAAATTATTTTTAATTTCTCACTCCTTGAATCAAGTACTGTCTTATCCTTATTTCTTTTTCAATAGGAACAGTTGAACAAAACTAAGTATTTGTTTAGCTATTTCTACCTCTTGTGGTCTTTCTGGAAATTCAGGCTTCCAGATAAATGAGGAAACTGGCAGATAATGTGGCCTCAAATAGCTGGTGGCAATCAGAAACAAAGTGATATTTGTCTTCTCAGTTTGCTTGGAGGCTCTGGGTGAAGATTGCAGAGCTTTGATTTCTGGAACCAGACTACACAGATTCGAGCCCTGGCTCAGCTATTTCCTATGTGACCTTGAGCAAGGTACTTAATGTCTCTGGATCTTAATTTCCTTCTCTATAAAATGTAAATTATAGTCATGCTTATCTGATAGGATAGATGTGAAGATCAAATTAAATAGTATATCAATAAGTTAGAATGTGGATGGTATAATGATGATTAATCAATAAATATTGGCCATGGTTATTCAAAATCCATAATCAGGCAACTTGGAAACATCTTCGAATTTCTGTTAGTTACATTCTCATTATCCCCTAATTGAATGTCCATAAGCAGATTTAAAAGGCTTCCGTGGCAAATAGCAGATCCTTCTTCATGAAGCATGAGGGGAAGGTAAAGACAGGGCTGGGCATAAATTAAAACCCATTGCAAAATTTGCTATTAAGAAACATATCATCTCATGTAAAGCATAGGGTTGAGGGAATTGAGTTTAGAAGGTATAAGACCATGAGAACCCTATCAAAGGTAAATACATTTGTAAATAGAGACACATTTGGTTTTACAGTCACTAAAATCTTGTAATATAAACCTTAAGTGAAATAACGCGGTGATCAATGTAAATAGTTTTTCCTTAACATAATTAATGTTATTGATGTTGCTTCCAGTAGATCCGTCCATAGACCTAGATGTTATCCTTTACTTCTCAGTCACCAAATTCTGCCAGTCCTACTTTTGAACTATCTCAAATCTATCCACCCCTTTCCCTCACAATGGCTACTGCCCTAGCTCAGGTGACCATCATCTCTGGTGTCTAACCCTCCAACAGACATCTGCCTCCCAGGCATGTTTCTCCTGCCCTAACTTTCCAATGACTTCCAACTTCCCATCATCCTCGTGATGAATTAAAAACTCCTTAGCAGGGCTGTCTATCATCATACTTGAGTTCTTCAATTAGGTCCTCTTTCTTGCTATGAGAAGTCACAGATGCTGTCCCTCTGTTGGAAGTATGGTCCTCGCCAGCACCAACCTCCCAACTCTTCTTCACTTGGCTAGTTCTAATTCATCCTTCAGGAGATTTGGTTTAATTACCACATACTCCAGTTCAGGACAGTGTCTAACAGAGGAGGGACTTAACTATTATTTGTTAGATAAATAAAGGAATGGAAAATAAGTGGTTTAATATATCAAGCCATGTTCAATAAAGAACATTGTTTCTATTTGTCTGTTTTTGAACCAAGACTCGAAGATGCTCACATACATACACAGTGAATAGGTTGATTGATTGTGTGGCATGATGATTATTTATTATTCATGAAGTAGAAGTGGATCTTCATAAAGGTCTTAATCCTCATCATTTTCATGTTGAATAGACAGAGGAAGAGGAGGAGGAGTTGGTCTTGCCATGTAAGGGGTAGGGGAGGTACAAGGGGAGACAGGCACACTCCATGAAATACATTGCAACTTGTGCCTGACTCATTTCTCTCAGTGTTTCCATGTGGGACAGATTCTTCTCTCACTATTTGCTTTCATTTCAGTGTCCATATCACAGAAGGGTGCAGGTCATGAAAGAAGTCAAAAACAGTCTTGAATAATGGAAACCCTTCTGCCAAACTGTCTAATGTCCATTTATTTCCTGGCACCCCTTCTATGACATCTCCCTCATCATCTGGCGAAGAAGGGTGTTCGGGGGCATGATCTTTGCATATGGGTTTAACTTCAACATAGCTCTCAGGATTTTCAGTAGATTCTTCTTCAGAACTCTGTGATGAATCTTCTTGCGTGGTACTCTGAGGGCTCTTTGGATCTCAGGGCTTTTCAAGATTCTGCTAAGGTCTGTATTGAGCCTCTTGTGCACAGGAGGCTTGTAGTGACTCTTGAGGGAAGCTGCTTTACGCCAAGTGCCATACAGATCCTCTAACTTGCGGAAAGCACCTTCGGTCCAAATGCAGAAACAGCCCACATGCCCACTAGGAGCAGGTTTCAAAAATATGTCCTTATATTAAGCAGAGTAATTCCAGGGATGTTTCTGAAGACTTTGATGGCACCATTGTCCTCATTATAGATTATGGGGAGCACCCTATGCTGGATCCGATGAGTTTCTTTATCTTGCCCTGGCCAGCTCTCATTTGCTGAGAGGCACAGGCCTTTTTTATATCATTCCAGGCCTTAAGCTTCTTAAAAAGTGAAACAGCAGCCTTGGTTTTCTTGCAGCTTTCAACTTTATCTTCAACCACAATCTGATGGCCTTTAGACATGACCAGCGCTGGTAAAGGCAGATCCAACTAGGGCAGAGCAGATGGCGTGTCTGTGCTGTGTTCCCTCTCTGGTGCCAACGGTGCCAGGTTTTGGTTGATGCAAACATGCCACCTCCATGATACATATTTCCAAAAGCACCCTGGCCAGAACAATGAGTTCCCACCACCTCGAACTCTGGGAATTCGAGCCACAACTCTGCCAGTACCCCAAGACTCAGTACTGGTTTGATGTCCTGCCTGTTCACTGACAGCATAAGGCTGTCTATTGTTTTTGCACAAGTTGGTATGAACAAAGTTCACAATATCTGGTCAAATGGGAGCCTTGAACACAGCAAGCAAAGTGACAGTTTTGCCCGATGATTCCCACCTTTTCAGAGTACACTGATATCAATGGTGTGGAGAGGGGATACCATGCTCCTCTCAGCCCGGTGGCTCACACAGGAAAAGGAAAATCAACAATGACACCTTTAATGGTGCCCCCTTTGACACTTTTATGACGTTCTCTCTATCAGGGCTCTCTTCCATAATATTGACGTGGGGTTCTCTTTCACAACATTCACAATCCTCTCCGTAACGTACCGTGTTAGTGGCGATCCTTAAAAGTCCTTATGACCCCTTGATCATAAGGATCAGAGATGTCATGTCTTGGGGGAAGTAGACCACTTTAATGCCTTTGGTGCTAAATGCACAGGGTTCTGAGTGGCCGGGCCCATTGTCCAATATCAAAGGAACTTTAAAAGGCAGTTGCTTGCTGGCAAGGTACTTCCTGACTCCAGGGAAAATCAGCAATGGAACCAAACCAGGAAAAGTGTTCTCAGTGTCCAGGCCTCCTTATCATACAACCAAAACTGGCGGCTGGTGTTCCCTTCAAGGCTTGGGGTGAACAGCTTTGTAAATAAAAGCTAATCATAAGCCAATTTCATTTGCACAGAACAGTAGAGTTAACCTATCTTTTCCTGCCTTAAATTCTGGTGCTTGCTTTTTCCCCTTACTAACAATGCCTTCTATGATTTCCACCCCAGAACACGAGCCTTCGGTCAGCATTAAATAACTATTCAGGTAGGTATGCTTTGTCCTCAATGATTTTATTAATGGCATCTGGGCATTCCTCTTCCTCTTGGTCAACAGAAGCTGCTTCTTCTGTTACGTTCACGTTTTTGTAGAGCCAAACCTCTTCCTAAAATGATCAAACCCTTCTTTGCCGCCATTAAATTCTCTAGCTCTAGCTCCTTCACCTTCCCTTGTTTTAAGTTTTTCCTGAATCACATGAGAGTCTAGAGGTAGGCATTTCTTAGAGCAATCCTGCACCCATACACCACTGAGTTTTCAATATGAGTGAAATGGTATTTCACAAAAAGTGCAAGGTTTTCATGCCTACTAACATAACTACAGAGGCAGCTTCATGAATTTCCTTTTCTTTTCTTACAATGGCCCTTACACCGGATTTATCTTTTTTTTTTTTTTTTTTTTATTGTTCTTGTATTACATCCTGGATTTGTTTATCTTGTAATGAGGGGCAGCCACAGCAGGTAGATATCAAGCAATTCAACTTTCTCTTAGCTTGTCATGACTATGCTTTTTGGGACTACTTCCGGCATCGTTAACATTGTGTGGGTCCCATGGTGTTATTCATAGTTTACAGTCACACCAAACACAATGGAAAATGGTATGCACTACAGTTAATATTATGCAGTTTTGATTTGATACTGCACCTTTATATTTGTTTATATTTCTTTTTTTTTTTAATTTTATTGTTGTATTACATCCATCCCCTTTTTGCTCCCCTCTGTCCCCCTCCCCCTCCACCCATTCCCCCTGTTTATATTTCTTGTGACTGCAAATGACACCATTCTGTGTCTGTGTCTGCATACATTTTGATAGAATTTTAACTCTTTGTAGTAGATTTGTGTATATTTTATGGTAGTAAATTATAAAATAGACTAGTATCTATGTACATTTTATGCATTTATGACATGCCTACTATTTTCTTAATTTTTCAATGTTTCTGGGCTATGTGGTTTATCTGCAATTTTTTTTTTCAAACTTTCACAAACCTCCTCCCAAACTCCAATATGCTTATTGAAAAATATCTGCATATAAGTGGACCTGTGCAGTTCAAGCTTGTGTTCTTTCCAGTTACCCTAAGATAGTTTAACTCAAGTCTGTTTTAGAAAACATGGTGTGTGTGTGTGTGTGTGTGTGTTTGGTTTTCCATCATATACTTATGCTTTTCCAATTTCAGGAATTAAAAGATATTGGTTGCCTCCTCCATAAGGCTTTTTCTTAATAGCTTATCTGCCCTCCCTATGCAGCTTCTTCACGTGCTCACCAATATATGCATGCTCTCTCTTGTTTTTCTTAAGACCATAGTTATACCCCATTGTCTTCTCTCATCAGTAGCTAAGTATGGCTATGTGTCTGAATTAGAGTTAATGGTTTTTAGGGAAGTGATAGCACCATTGCTATGGCTGGCCCTTGCTCTCTTTCACAACCCATGAGCTGACTAGAGAGAACTTCGAGGTCTCAAAGGAGGATAGACTCACATGGGAAAAGTCAGCATCCTGCTGGAACTATGTGGAACAGAGCACTTTGCTACTTTCTATGGCATTGTGTTCAAGCTTCATTGTGCTAAGTCACTGCAAATTTTGGAGTAGTCTACCCTGACTAATATACTTGTACTTGCAAAGTATTACTGACAAAATCTCTTATGATATTACTGTATCATCTGGCTTCCCTTCCTTTTTTACTTTTAATTTTCTTTCCTACAAAAGACAATTTGCATATGAAAGATCCCAAAGTTGCATAAAGGCACAATTCATATGAGTTGTGATTCCACTTGGGGTAGGATTATCTGGTAGAATAAGTGATTAGGAAAAAAATGTGACTATCCATAGAGTTCTAGAGAAGTAAGAGGGTGCATCCAGGAAACTCACCTTAGTAATTATGTGTCTCAGGTGTCTGGAGTTTCTAGAAAAATACGATGTTATGAAATAATTTTTTTCTAAGATGCGAAATCCAAATGTACAACCATTATAAACTGTCTTTGTAGAATCTTTTTGATGGCTTGAGAAATTACTTATGCAATAGTTATTATGGGACACAAAACTGTATCATCTCACTATGTACAGTGTGATCTCAACTATGTAAAAATGTGTATTTACTAGCAGGAAATAGACCATTTTTAAAAAGGAAGATGAATTAATAAATAATACAACTTAATACAATTTTGTAAACAAATTAATTGCATAAAATTACAAATTTGTAAAGATGCTTTGAAAGAATGTGTGAACCATATTTGGCTCAAAAAATGGAATTACTAAAACTATAGGACTCAATGCCTTACCTAACAAGTACATATATAGTGAGTACCAAATCATCATTGATGGTTTTGAATATGTCATCTGAAATGAATGAAGCAGGTCTGTAAGGGGATATAATGGTCATGGATGGGTAGGGGACCACTCACTGAAGAGTCACCTCATTAAAAGAACCTGGTCTTTGACTGTTGATCGAGGCATTGCTGCTGGCTAGTTTTGTGACCCTGGGGAAGATTTTAATTCTCTCTCGACATGATTTTCCTCAATTTGTGTGAAAATAACTCTCAATTATCTCATTTCTTGAATGATCAAAATTTGCGAAGTTGCTCAACGCCATTTTAGAAAATGTGTACAACTTTCATAGTTTCTTTTCTCTTTCCTCTGTCAAGATGTCTCCAAAATGTTAATGTAGATCAAATTCTTTTAGGTAGCTTTTTATGAAATACAGATTTCCAAGCATTCTGGGAGACCCAGATTCAGTTGAGTTAGAGAAGTTAGTATATTTCTAACAAGTCAGCTCAGATGATCTTGCGGTGGATGGTGTGAGGATCACACTTTTAAGAAACAATTTTTACCTCTATTCCTCTCCAAAACTAATTCCAAGTTCTCCCAAACTTTTGGCCAGTAACTGCTCATTTTTCTCATGTTTACAACCCCCATCCCTTATCTGTCCCCATTCACTTTACACAGCACAAAGGATGACATACATGAAGCTCAGTTCTTGTACTAACAGCAACTTCCCTAGGGATTTCTTGGCTTTTCCCAGGTCACATGGTTGAGGACCAGGCACTTTGAACTGCAGCCAAAAATTTTAGTCTTCTGTTTCCCTAATGACACCATTTAAATAACCCTGCAGCTGGACAATTTCTGCCAAGTACATAATATTGTCTTAGTATTATTGCTTTGGAATAGCCAATCAGTTACAAGTGACAATGTATAAATTAAAAGCTTCAGGGAGAAGTGTTTCATGATTGTAGATGCTTCCTAATATTCAACACATACCCTATCTTTCTGGTCCACAAACTCACTGGCTTCATGTTAGTGGACAGTTCCTCTGGTTTGCTCATTAGGAATCTAGTACTTCTTGGAGATTTATATTAAACAGTGACAGTTCAAATTTAGTGCGATTGAGTCTATAAGGTGCAGACATAGGAGCTTCTCCATTGACTGCAGAAGGTGGTGTGCATATAGGCCTACTTCAGGTAAGCAGACTCGTTTTAGACAGCCTGTGTCTTGTGTTTTTCAGTCTTTCAATTAATTAATATCCTGGTTCTAAAGAATTTGTATTTGTATTTTACACTTTTATAGCTAGCCTGTAACTATGAATTTGTACTTCTTATCTTCACCTTTTTCTCACCCATCCCAAAACTCCCTGTCATCTGGCAACTGTCAAAATGTCCTCTGTCTCTATGAATCTTTTTCTGTTCAGCTTTTTCATTTATGTTGTTTTTTAGATTCAGTCATTGATTGGTATGTATTTGTTGTCATTTTATTATTCATATTTTGATCTTTTTTCTTCCCCTTAAAGAAGACTCTCTAACATTTTATGTAAACTGGTTTGGTGGTAATGAACTCCTTTACTTTTTTCTTATCTGGAAGGTTCTTTATATGTCCTCTGATTTTAAACGGTCAATAGTATTGTAATAAGCATGTATGGTATCAGGTGGGTATGAGATTTATTGGGATGATCACTTAGTAGGTTATATAAAGTCTAATCACTGGGTTAAACACCTGAAACTAATAAATTATTGTAGATCAACTATAATTAAAAATAAAAATAATTTAAAGTCAAATAAGAAAAAATAAGAGGGCATAAGAGAACATGCCCTCTGCAAAAAAATTTGTATTTGTTAATTCAATTTTTTTTTTCTTGCTGAAAACCCTTGGAAGGAACATTCACCAGAATCCAATATTGGGAACAAATTCCTCAAAACATTGTAGGTTCCTGGGACCAGAAAACACAAGGCCGTGTGTGTATAATTTTGAACTAGTAAGTTGCCCCAATCCTTTCCTTGAACTATAAATTGTTGATATGTATGTACCTTTTCCTGCCACTCCTCAGACACCCATAGTAACACTGTGAATAAAGAAGACAAGAATCTACATTCTCCTGGCCTTCAATACATGGTTCTAAACTGTTACTTGTCCATCTGCATAGAAAAACTCTTCCTTCTTTTAATACTGTGCCATGTGGTTAAGATGAAGTGTTACCCTTTCCTGCTGCTTTCTGACAAATTTCTCTCTAGTCATTGATGTATTTGGCACCCAGCTCACAGATGTTTCTCTTCATTAAACTCCTGTCACATCCTGGTGATGTCTGTTGATGCCAGCAACACCCATTCCCATATCCATTTGACTTGAAGTTGAAGTCAACAGTCATATAACCATAACTAATTTACTTCTGAAATTCTAACCTCTAATAGCCCAGTTTCTGATCCCAATCTCCTATTCTCTGAGTACATTCCCCCTATCTATTAAAATTACTATTCTTTGACTTCATAAAGTGCTTTCATTCCTTGCTCTCTTCATCTTTTCCCACTTGATTGGTCCCCATCCTAATTTATTCCCCCATCCTAGGTTACATAAGTTTAATTCAGTTTAAAGGGCATCATTCCCTTATTTTTAAAAAAATTGCCCCTTATCTCATTTGCTGTTCTGAGCCTGGGAAAATTTAATTCTGGTTCACTTCAATTTGTCTTCTCTTCTGGTCTCCAGGTGCTGAGTTCATACATATGGGTGAAAACCTCTCCCTAATGATGATTTTCCACCTGCATCTGGTCCTAAGCAATGCCTAGCAACCCCTCTATGTAATTCTAGTCTGCGTTTTCTCTTACTAACATCAGAAGCCATTTAAAACCATTTAATGTTTCCATTAAAAACCTATTCTTTTTTCTCTACATTTTTATGGTATACTGCCTCACCCTATTCACTTCCAAAAGATGACTTTCCATTCTATTTCTTCCAGAAAATAGATATTAAAAGATAATATGTCAATTTCCTGATCTTTCTTTTAATCCCAAACACTCACATACATATACCTGTATACACACCCAAACTAAAATCCTCCTTTTCCACCATATTGAAGAGGCATCCTTTCTGTCCAAAACTAATCTCACCACTTACACTTGGAGATGTGATTGAAAATTAAATGAATTCATAAACATAGAGGATTTGAAACAGCGCCTAGTCCATGGACTTCGCTGTTTTTCTTTTCCCCTTTCCATCTCTTATTAAATCCACTGACCCATCAATTATGGTTCATCTTACCTTCTTTCTGTAATTAGCATAAATATGCTTAATTCTCTCATCTGATAAGGAACTACCTTTGAGCTCCTACACCTTTCATTCCCCCTTCTTACACTCATATATTTCTCCTTCCTCTCCCGATGAAGCTCTTTGGAAGACTTATCTTTGTTTCTTCACATTTCATTTATTCTCTAATTCTCTTAACCTGGATTTCTTCCTCCATCGTTCTAGGACTTATTTCTCCCTAAATTAGAAATCAATTCTTTAATTTAAAAAAATTTTTTTATTTATTATTTTCAGAGAAAGAAGAAGGGAGAGAGGCAGAGAGGGAGAGAGACATCAATGTATGGTTGTCTTTCACCTGCCTCCAGCTATGGACCTGGCTGGAGACCTGGCTTGCAACCTGGTTATGTGCCCTGACTGGGAATCAAACCAGTGACCTTTGGGTTTACAGGCTGGTGCCTTATCCACTGTGCCACCAGCCAGGGCTGAAATTAATTCTTAACTCCCAAATGCATTGACATTTTTAGTATTCATCTCTCTTAGCTTCTCTGCAGTATTTGACTCCCCTGATTACTCTTCTTGAAAATAAAGTTTCTCTTATTTTAACTTCTGAACTACTTCTCTTATTTTTCACACTGTTCTTTGACCATTTTTTCCTCAGTCTTCTCTGTTGGCCCCTCTTCCTCTCTGATCTTATTAAACATTTATATTTTTTGATTTGTGTTTATGTATGATCATATCAGAGTATCTATTGGATTAGGTTAATCCAGAAAAATTCTACGGCCAGAGGGCCCCAGGGTGAGTTGGAAGTGTCTCTAACTGGTGTGGGCTGGGCTAGGGTCCAGTCATGGAGGGTAGTGACTACCGTTTGCAGAGATGTGGGAGCGTGTTGCTATGAATGTTGGCAGGTGGCTGCAGGGAACAACAGCTATGCACAGCCTTGCCACCATCCCTTTTCAATGCATCCCCTACTTCTCACATATCTGGTACAAGGTGCTCGGAGAAACCTACTGGTGGACATTCTCTTATTTGAAAACTCCTATTAGCCAACACATTTTCCTCAGAAGGTTGACTTAGCCTGGAATCAAAGCAAGGAAAATACCCCAATGGCTTCATTTCTACACTTTGCTGATTTCATTCATTCATTCACTGAATGGAAGTTCATTGATGTCCTTCTACCCTATGCCACGGGCTGTGTTCAATGCTTGATCTATAAGAAAGAATAAGATATTATCCCACTCTCTAAATAAATGACACTCTTCTTGGAAAATATGCTACAGAAGGCCTAAATAAAGACAAGAATTATTTACCATTTGGTTAGCATACCCAGGAAACATTGGATCCGGACCTGTGGTTTGGTTCTACACACATGCACACACACACACTCATGCAGGCACATGCACTGGCGCTGGATTTTCCAGGATTGTTATGATTGGGAAAAAATGAAGCCATCAGAATTGCTTTAAATTTTTGTATTTGTGGGGTTTAAAAAATATGGTTATGCTTATGTAATGTTTTTAAGTAAGTATCATATATGCCTTGATCATGTATATGTAATATAAATGTATACTATGTAATTATACATAGTTGCATATTTATATGTATATGTTAGAAAAAAAGCTCACATATGTATCTTATTTATATACTACTTTGTTTCAGAAAAACAGTTGCATGTACAACCATGGACATGTACACAGATAACTATTCACTTTTCCACTTTTATATTACTAATTTGGGATTATATCATATGTTTTCTTGACTTTATAACATGGACTTTTCTCATGTCATTAAACACACTTTGAAGCCATCATTTTAGCGGCTACCAGGTGACCCACTATTTGGATATACCATCATTAATGTAACCATTTTTCTATGATAAATGTTGGATCATTTCTAAATTTACACTATCATAACCCTACAATGGATTTCCTTGTGTTTATACCTTTACAGATATCTATCATTCTCTTTCCTGGAATGAGTTTCTAGAAGTGTAGTTATTGAATAGAAGCATTTGCTTTGTTTTTAAGGTTGCTAGGGTATAATTGATAGATTTGGCCAATCTGTACTTGAGTAGTATCGCTAATCAACATTTTTTCCTCCTATGATTTTGTTCCTTGGACACAAGGGACTACACACAATATGCTCTCCAGGAGCTTTTCCAGAACCTCTCCTTATTGCATGATGGCTGAAAAATATGACCAATGCCATGACAACCTTGGAGCATGGGTCCTTCAAAGCCTGGGGGCCTTCAGGACAGTTTCTGAAGATACATTATTCTTCATTTCCATCTGAACAGCGGAAGACAATCACCTATCAGGGTTTTAGCCTGATTTGAATAAAACAGGCTTGTGGAGGTTGGTTTCAACAGATACGTTAATGGTTCTTCTGACCTTGGACTTGTGGAGAAATCACCAAAGAGCCCTGAGGTCCAGTTGCAGCTCTGGGCTTTAGTTTCTTATTTGAAAGATGAAAAGTTTGGACTAGATCATTTCCCAAGCCCTTTACCTCTGACAGTATATGGTGTGTCCTTGGTGACTTCTTCCTCACCCTGGACACCTGCCACATCTCTCCAGGTATTTTTGTTTGTGTGTTTATTTCCTTAGATTGTCTTCCTGAGGGAAGGGGCCTAAAGAGCTACACAGGATGTTTGTGATTAATGAACCCCAGAAGCTGCAGCAATTGCATGAATCTTTGAAGGAGAGCGTACCTGAGTCCTTTAAGGTGAGGGAGTAGGGGGCGATGTGGAGGGAGAGGGCTGAGGTGTGCGCAGGATTGCCTCAGGGCTCGGCCCCTTTCCTGGGCAGATGGAAGTGCAAATTTAAAGTGAGATTCCTTCTTCAGGGATGACCTCAGTACCCATACCTAGATACTTACTTTACTTCTTTTCTGGCCTTTTAAACATCTTTTCAACTCCCCTCTATGCTATCACTAATGAAATTCCCTTTTTGCTCTAGGCTATTACAGTATCTCCATTTTCAATATTACCATCCCTCCTGCAGCTTGGTGACCAGAGTCATCCATGTGAACAAATATAATTCTATCAGTCCCTGGTTTGAACATTTCAGTAGCGGTCCACGTCCACGGACTAAAGTCCACAATCCCTAATTGGGTGTGCAGAGGTTTGTCAAAAAAATACCAGTCTCTGCTACTCCATCTCCCAACATTCCCCTGTCATACACTACATGCTTCAATCATTGAACCCCCTGTATTTCAGCAGGTAAGATATTCAATACAGTCTGCTACCCATTCAAGCATTCATTCATGCTTTTTTCCTACCAGAAATTACTTGTTCTGCTTTTTTCATTATTTTGCCAGGGAAAGACTTTACTTATCCTGTAAAATGCAGTTCAAATATTACTTCCTCAGTCAGTCTCCCACCACCTTCTCCTTGGGCTGCCACCCACCACGTGCGTACATCTGTCAGAATATATGTCTCATTATGATTAGATTATGTATTTCTCTACCCTTCTAGACTTAACCTGAATTCACCTTTAAATTCTCTATACTTGACACACATCTGATACATAAGAGATACCAAATATATGATATGTTATAGAATTTAAAATGGGATAAATGATGGGAATTTTAAAAAATGAATGAATTACCAGGGCACATAACCAGGTTGCAAACCAGGTCTCCAGCCAGGTCTGCAGCTGGAGGCAGGTGAAAGGCAACCATACTTTGATGTCTCTCTCCCTCTCTGCCTCTCTCCCTTCCCCTCTGTCTAAAAATAATGAAATAAAATCATTAAAAAAAAAATGAATTAATGAATATCACTGGACCCAGATCCTAATGATTTAGCTATTAGCTTGGATTTTTGTGGACCCTCACTGGGCCATTTTGCAGCCTACCTCCCAATAAATATTCCAATGATCCTAGTTCTGGAAGACCTAATTCTATTTCATCCAGTCTTCCTAACTCCTGGTTTTATTTTTCATACCACATCCAAAACTCTGTCTTAGAGAAATCCTTCATCCTCTCCTGTTTTGGTCTGTTGCCCTTATAGGTATATGGCACCACTTTCCACATTATAAATAACAACCCATTCAACCTGGAGGTGCTAGTGGATTCCTGGCCCGATTATCAGATAGTCATTACTCGGCCTAAGAAAGAGGTAAGACCTGAAGTTACTAAATACAAGGCCAGTCATGCTCTGGATGTTCTCTGTGTGGAAATGAAGGAACTGAATCTGGGGGCTGGGGAGAAGAACCTTGGCACCTGTGATTCATATAGGGCTTTGAAACACTGGAGGAGAAGGGAGGATTGTGACATAAGACATGGCAGTAGCTCAAATGGCTAATAGTCCATGTCTTGTAAATAACACTAGGATCCCATTTAGTCAATTCTTTTCCATTAAGATTCTGATCATAGGTGTACACCTCAACATAGACATCTACGCCTGGAAGTAATTTTCCTATGACTAGATGAACATAATTCAATATCACTTGAGTCCAGTGTTGGGGCTGAGATCTGAACCTGCCAAATGACCATTTGTGTGACCTTGGGAGGATGGCTAATCTCTTAATTATAAAAAGTGAAGTTGATAAAAATTACTATGAGGGTGGACTCCAAACACATCAGAATTTATTTGTTAAAAATTATGTATTTCTTCTTACACTTTTAAATTACAATCACCTCCAAAGTACTCTCTATTTGTTGCAGTACACCTATTGACACATTTTCCCACTGCTTCCAATAGTTTTTGAACTTATTAATTTTGATCCCTTTTAGCTCTTCTGCCACTTTTATTTCATGCCTTCCATACTGGCAAAGTGTTTACCTTTGAGGACGTTTTTCATCTGGGGAAACAAACAAAAACACTTGCTTGGGGTGAAATTGGAAAAATAGAATTGGTGGGGTACTAAGGTCATGATATTTTTGGTCAAAAACTGCCAAACACTCAGCATGGTGTTGGCAGGAGCACTCAAAACCACCCATCATGAAATGAACAAACATGTTGAAAGAGTCTTTAAAAAAAAATCCACTAGCCCTGGCTGGTGGCAGAGTGGATAAGGCACTGGCCAGCGAGCCCGGGGGTCACTGGTTCAATTCCCAGCCAGGGCACATGGCCAGTTGCAAGCCAGGTCTCCAGCCAGGTCTGTAGCTGGAGGCAGGTGAAAGGCAACCATGCATTGATGTCTCTCTCCCTCTCTGCCTCTCTCTCCCTTTCCCTTTCTCTAAAAATAATAAATAAAAATTTAAAAACCCACTGAAGCCAAATGCAGCCTAGAACACTGATATAAATGGAATCCTAAAATACCTAGTGGAGGAAACCTGTACTACAAGGGGCCCACCTTCTAGAAGATAATTCCAGATTTTGGGGTCCCCCCAGTATGTGAGAGAATTGTTAAATAATAGATAAATCATGTATATTTAGTAAGAATGCCTTCCCCATCTTCTACGTTTGGGAAGTATAAGCAGTGAATCCTCTTTATCCCAGAGTAGGGATAGTTTACCTTCCCTCTATTTGCAGAGTAATCAGGGGAAGTAGAACACAACAGTGCCTTCAGTGACACCCCCACCCCACCTGCCTCGGGTCCCTCAGGAGAGTGTCAACAGCAGAAAGTAAGCAGGTAGGCAGTGTCAGACTTGGCCTTCAACTCCAGGTGTTTGTTGTGAGCTCTGAAATGACAGATCTTTCTCAAAGTCCACTTTCTTCACATGCACACCAAGAGCCAATCACTCCAGAATGCTGGATCAGATTAGCTTAGGCATTGTCTCTTCTCAGTCCCGGAATATTGACCCTCAACCCTGTTCCTCATGCTTTCCGTACTGGAGGCCCTCTCTTTTAGACCCTTAAGTAGTCTTGGTGCCCCTTCCCTCCCAGACAACAGAGCTCCTTACCTTCCCAAGGGCAGCTGACTTCAGTGCACCATCAAAAAAGAAACTTTCAGTATGTCTAAGAGTTCCAAGGCCACTTACGCACCTCTCAGAAAAACAGGGCATCAAACAATCAAGTCTCTAGCACTCCAGACACAAATGAGAACACTTGGTATATCATAGTACTATGTAAATATGATTAATATTTGTTTCATCAGGAGATGAAAGATGATCTAGATCATTATACCAATACTTACCACATCTTCACCAAAGCTCCTGACAACTTAGAGGAAGTCCTGGCATGCCCCCAGGTTATCAACTGGGAACAAGCCTTCCAGATCCAAGGTACCTGGTGTGAATTAAAAAGCAAAGATCCCCCGTTTTTTTTCACAGCAGGTAAGGATAGGATGACACAGAGTCTGTCTTCCCCCTTCCTCCAGGTTGCCAAGAGAACTTGGATGAGGTAATAAGAAAAGTTTCAGCTTCAAAATCAGTGCAGGTGAATTACACAAGGACCGTGCTCTTGTCAATAGACAAACCGAAGAAACTCGAGAGACCAAATGATGGCAAGGAGGATTTGACCCAGATGTTTAACATCTCCAACGAGGGTGAAGCTAACAGGTGAGACTTGACTTTAATGCTTCTCAAATTCCAGACAGAAACCATCAAGTTGCCATAGAGCCAGGCTTGGAAATGCAGAATTTGAGACTTAATTATGGTAAGGTACAAAGTTGTATGGGTAAAGGAAGAGGACTTAGTTTGCTGAGCATGGTTAGGGCACTACATTAGATGAGGTCACGTATGTTTATTAACTCACTCAGGTCTCAAAAGAGGATTACAGGGAGGGTACTAGTACACTAAAAAATCTTTACTAAATTTTGCAAAAATTCTACGTGTTATACCATGTATACAAGTATTCAAAGTACAAGTTTGCCCACTTGGAGTTCCCAACAATTTTCCTGTCCAGGTATAAATATTCTTAACATTGGTGTATATGCTTTTAGCACTATGAGTTTTTGTGTTCCTTTTTTAAAAACAACATACACACATACTACACAGCAGGTTACTTTTTCCATTCAGCAATACGTAATATATCAAGAAAAAAAGAAACGACAGAGGAGAAATCACCACTGATACTTCAGAAATACAAAGGATTGTAAGAAATTACTACAAACAACTACATGACAAGAAATATGCCAACCTGGGTGAAATGGACAAATTTCTGGAAATGTATAATCTACCAAAACTGAATCCAGAAGAAGCAGAAATCCCAATTAGACCAAAAATAACTACTGAAATTGAAGCAATATGCTACATATAACGTATCTTTTATGTAAGCTCACAGGGATACCTTGCATTTATTTTGGTGGCTGTATAGATTTCTATAATAAGGAGATACATAATTATGTCGACCCATATTAATACAAAAACTCTATAATAGATGTCTTCATAAGTAGATTATTACACAAGTTTATCAATATTTCTGAAATATGGACTCCTAGAAATGAACTAGTTGGATCCAAAAATATATATCTCATATACAAATGTTACCAAATTGGATGGTAAAACTTTGATGGATTTCATATGTGATAACCTAACATATGAAACAATCCAAGTGTCCATAATACATTCATTAAGTTATAATCCAGACAATGGAAGACTATGCAACCATTAGCAAGAA
Organism: Noctilio leporinus; assembly: GCA_004026585.1. Classification (NCBI taxonomy): domain Eukaryota; kingdom Metazoa; phylum Chordata; class Mammalia; order Chiroptera; family Noctilionidae; genus Noctilio; species Noctilio leporinus. The sequence continues at coordinate 50,631 of PVIW01007105.1, read as the reverse complement.
CGAAGCAGCTCTATATGAATTGGTAAGAATTACAAAATATATTGTAAATACATGAAAAAAGGGAACAACAAAGAAGATGGACAGAAGCGTACACTGTATGCTATCCACAGCATGTCCCCATCTAAAGTGGCATAGTACCTCTAGAAGATTACACAAATATATTGCATCGCCACTCAGGAAGATGACTGGGCAATAGGGAATCAGAGGAAGATGTAATTATTCTCATTTATGCTTTATAGTTGTGTTACTAATTCAAAAGAATAAAATCTAAATGCCCACTCACACATGCAATTGACTTAGCTGTGAGAGCCAACAATATTCAAAGCTTGCTTTGGCCCAGCTGTGTTTTCATGAGGATCTTAAGATAAAATAATGCACAGGGGGAGATAGTAAATGGAGATTGAATAATACTTGATATTATACCTGTGGCGATCTGGAATGAAGTACTTGTCCTAAGGCGATTCTTTCCTCTAAGCCAAAATGCAAAACTATCCCACCGGAGGAGGGCAGGTGGCAATGCTCTAGACCTTTGAGGAGGCAGGAGGAGGATCAGATCAGGCATGAAAGGGCAAAAAGGAAAGCCTCACCCATTACAGACAAGTTAGTGCTCTGTGACCCACTAGCAAACGTAGGGGGATTTGGAAACTTGACAAGTTCCCAAGAACGCTTTCTCCCTAGAGAGGGTTAAAACTTTGGGATCTTCCACCTGCCCCAGCCTCCCCTACCCATAGAGAGCATTGGTCCTATTTTGCAGTTGAGAAAAGTCAGTCTCAGATAACTTATCCAATGAGAGACTGAGGATTAAAATCCTGATTGTTCCCACCCCAGAATCCAGTCCCCGCCCCCCACTATATCGGTGTTTCTTAAATTGCACTTTTGAGGCCCATGAAGCTGTAAAACTAACGTTGCTCTCAGCTTCCTGTGCCGTGCATTTTATTGAAATGCCTGTGAAAAGAAATATCTTGTGTATTTAGATATGTTATGGAGTAGAATGCAGAACCCACGTGTTTCACATGTAGATCTTCAAAGAAAAGTCAGCTGTGCGAGAGAAAGTGCTGGTATGCATCTTTGCTATTTTAGGAACATGAGCTAATTTTCTTCTTCCTTGGAGTAATTGCGTGGGCTTTTCTGTCTTTTTTTTTTTTTTCTTTCTTTTTTAAGATGTACTTTCTGCATCCTGCAGCATTAGGATTTTCTACCTCCCCAGTCCTTGAGAAGATTTAAAAGCGGACCTAGAAATAGTACTTTTGTATGTGCCTCCGTTTCCTCTAGGCCCTGGGAGCCTCAAGAAGAGGCTAGTTTTGGTCAATGTTGCTGAATAAATGCTCTTTTATTTTTCCCGACAGGAAAGAAAACTTTTCAAGGATCTTCCTGGATACCTCGCATGCAAGACTTGTCAACGAGCAGTGGGAATTTGGAAGAAACGAAACCAGCCTGAAATATGTTGAACGCTGTCTGCAGAATTTCCCATCGTTTGGTGTGCTGGGTCCGGAGGGGTGCCCTATCTCTTGGGCTGCGATGGAACAGTCCTGTGAGATAAGGATGGGTTACACAGCCCCCCAATATCGAAACCAAGGCAACATGTGGCTAATTTATAGTCACATAACAGACTACCTTACTCAGGAAAAAATACCGTATTATTTCCACCTGGCAGAAAGCAAAGAGATCATTATACAGAAACTTACACAGTTTGGGTTTCAGCGCCACCCATGTGGTTGGCATCAGTGGAAATGCAACCCCAAGAAATAGGCCTGATTGGTGCCATTGGGCACTTGAAACCTTTCTTCGCAGTAAAAATACATCACCGCAAACACACACAAAAGCATCCCAGAGCATCGAATTGTCTAGGGTCCGAGCATTATTTCAGCCCACCCTTATGCAATATTTTAGTCTTTCTTCTCCCTTATATTACATCCAATGAGAAGCTTGACCCTTCAATGCCAACCTTTTCCTTTATGGTGGCAGGCATTTCAGAATGAAGTCACCCGGTGCCAATCATTAGTGCCACAAGAACCTTGTAAAAGTTATTTTATTCTTTGAAGATGTCTTTTGGGAAAGAATCCTGTCTTTTCACACTTGTGTGCTTGAAAATTAAAAGTCTGCTTTGAAAAGTTTCTCTTCTGGTACCTGTCCACCGCCACCTTTGTTCTTACAAAGTTTTCCAAAGGCTCTTTCAAAAGGACTCAGCATCATTGTTTTCAGTCCTGGGTGCTGTCTAAAGCGCTTTGACACTCTCTCCTGAATTAAAGTATGTGGCTTTCAGTGAGTTTGGTTTTCTGATTAGGTCCTTATCACAGGGGCTTGGTTAGCTGAGTTGTGGGACTTCATATTTTCAATATTATTTTAATATTTATGCTATCTTAGTTTCTTATTATTGTTGTAAAAAATTGCCACACACAGTGGCTTAAAGCAACAACAACGTATTACCTTATATTCCTAGTAGTCAGAAATCCAAAAAGGTCTTAGGGGCTAAAAATCCAAATACCAGCACGGCCTATTTTTTCTGGAGGTTCTTAGGAAAGAACCTATTTCTTCCTCTTCTTCAGAGTGTGCAAGCTGTCCTCATACCCTGGCATGAGGTCCTGCATCACACTACCTTTTCTCCCTTTATTTCCATCCTCTTCACTTGACCCTCTTCTTTTCTGTATTCAGATCTTCCTCCTCCTTATGAGGACACTTACAATTACAATTAGAGCAATTACAGTTAGAGCTCCCCTGGGTTACAATCCAGGATAACCTCTTCATCTCCAAATTCTTAATTTAGCCGCCTCTGAAAAGTCATATGATTTAACAATGAAAGCTTCTAAGGATTTAGCACCTGAATATCGTTGGGGGTCATTATTTAGCCTACCACATATAAGCATCAAGTTTATGTTTCCCCATGAGGAGAGTAACCTCATGCTCCCTGAGGCTGACTAGTATTTCTTTTTTCATTATTTATTAAATGTCTTGAGGTGACATTGGTTAATAGGATCCTATATGTTTCAAGTGTACGTTTACAGGATACATGATATGTATATTACATTGTGTGCCCACCACCCAAAGTCGAATCATCTTCTGTTCTCATATGTTTTGCCCTGGTATCCTTTACTATCTCCCCTCACCCCCTTCCCTTTGGTAACCACCATCCTATTGTCTATGAGTTTCAATCTTATATCCCATGTATAAATGAAAACATATGGTTCTCAGCTCTTTCTGCCTGGCACCTCTGTGGCTGTGCGGAAGAGGGCTCAGAAAAGAGACAGTGGTCTCTGCCAACCTTTCTGTCTGAGAGAAAGCTGCCTCCAGCTGTCACCTTGATACCAGACACATCACTTTCTCCCTGTGTGCCACTAGTGTTTTTCAAGCTTCTCCCCTGGTGTTGGAGCTCAGAGGGAGTGAGTCTGAGTAAGTGAGTCTGTGTCTAGGTTCTTTAAGAAGAACTGCTTGGGACTCCAGAAGTTTCTCCCACCAACTCAATCCCTGCTGGTTATTGCAGCCACAAGTTGTGAGGACTTATCTTCCTGGCACTGGAACCATGGACAGGAGGACCTGGTGTGAGACTGGGACTCTTTGCTCCAAGACACCCCTCTTGAATTTTTATCTGCCGCATGTGGTTGTGGGACAAGCCCCCCCCCTGCATCTCCACCCCTCCTACCAGTCTGGATGAATGTGGTTTCTTTAATTTTATAGCTGTCAGACTTCCATTCAACTTGATTTCCGATGATTCTGAGTGATAACTATTCCATATTTTAATTTTAATTTTGATGTGGCTGTGCAAGGAGGTGAGGTGTGTTAACTTATGCTGCCATCTTGACCAGAAGTTGCTACCCTTCCACCTTGAGTCTAACATTGTCTTTATAGCTCAGATATTTCTCCTCAAGACAGCATATTTGGGTTTTGTTTTATTTTTTTATTTTTTGATTACAATCTGTTTTATGTCTCTTTATTGATGAATTCAGTCCATTTATCTCTGCAAAAGTTTTTATTTCTCCTTCATATTGAAAGGGTAATTTTGATGGCTATATTACTTTTGACTGGTAATTTCTCTCTTTCGGTAGTTTGAATATTTGGTTTCATTCTCTTCTAGCTTATATTAATTTCTGCTGAGAAGTCCCATGATAAGCTAATGGGCTTTCCTTTATATGTTACTTTTTCTTCTCCCTGGTTGCTTTGAAATTTTTTTCTTTGTCATTAACTTTTTTTTTTTTAATTTTATTGTTGTTGTATTACATCCATCCCCTTTTTGCTCCCCTCTGTCCCCCTCCCCACCCACCCATTCCCCCCAAAGTTCATTAACTTTTGACAGTTTTAATATAATGTGCCTTGAAGAAAGTCTTTTTGGATTGAAGTTACTAGGTGTTTTGTTTGCTTCTTGGATTTGAGGATCTAGTTCTTTGATTTGAACCCTGGGTTCCTTCCCTTCATCATTGGTTTCATATGGCTTTTCCTTAGTGTCATTTACCATAGCCTGCACTTCTCCCCTTATTTGCCATACTCAAGCATGTCTGTCAAGTCTGTGAGCATCATTATCAGCAGTGTTTTGAACTCTGCATCTGTTAGGTTGGCTATCTCCTCGTTGCTTAGTTCTCCCACTGGAACCTTGATCTGCTCCCTCTTTTGGGCCATACTTCTCTGTCTCTTCTACTTGACAGCCTCCTGTGTTTGCCTCTGTGTCTAAGGTAGAGCTGTCTCACCTGTTTTGTTGTAAGGGGCAGAGCCTTAGGTATTTGCCAGTGCGAGGCGACCCCTTTCACCATGTGGTGGTGCTGTATGTGGGGGAGGGCTCTGAAAAGGATCAATACTGCTTGCTCAGCACTCACCTCTTTCCAGGTACTTCTCTCACTTCCTGTATGGGACTGGGGCCAGATTACATGAATTATCCCCATTTAATCCTCAATGCAAATTCTTGTGCAGAAGAATCACTCAGTTTTTTGGATGACATTGCAGGTTAACTATTGCTTCTACTACTACCACTAGTACTACTACTACTACTAATAATAATAAAAAGAATAATTATAATCATAATAATTAATTGACTGCTTATTATATCCCAGAAACTATTCTGAGAACCTTACATATATTAATTTATTTAATTGTTCAACTGCTCTACGGGACAGGAACTGTAGTCATTGTTATTTATAAACAAGAAAACCAAGGCCCAGAAGAGTTAAGTAACTTGCCCAGTGTCCTATGGCTGCTAATTGGCAAAATCAGGTTTGTCATGAACGGAAACTTAATCTCAAAGGGTGTTCATTCTTGCTTAGAGAATATATTTGTTAATCTCAGTGAATCTTTAAATTACTGGAATTCTGGATGGTGTGAAAATCAAAATGAAAATTTCAGAAGTGTTTTTTAAAGTTTGAAAAACCTTAAAAATAATTTCAGAAAAAGGCACCTTCTGCCAGACTAATTCTTCCTTGAAGTTAGTGAGGAGTTGAGTGGCTGAAGCGCCAATGAAACGACTGGGATAAAGGCCAGACCGTTAGCTACAACTGCCTATTGTGTCTGTTTGGTCTTTGTATGCCTCCCAGCGCTTCTCACTCCTTGATATTTCTTGCTCCCCTCTTTAGGCTAAGGTACTTGCCAAGAGTTTCAGTTATAAGGCTCACAAATGCTGCAGATGCTAGAGGAAGTTTTAAAAATTTTATTGTTGTTGTATTACATCTATCCCCTTTTTATTCCCCTCTGTCCCTTTCCCCACCCACCGAGAAATTTTTGAGGAAGCTCCTCCCTGAGGCCTTGAAGGTAAGAGTGAAGCCTTCCGAAGAAGAAAGGACTAGTGACTGCCCATGAATAAGGTGGGACAGAGAGTTGTTCACTAAGCCACTGTTCTGTGCCAGGCACTCAGTCACCTTGCCTCTCATTTACTTCATATCATCTTGCTGCAAGGCAGGTATATTATATCCATGCAACCAAACAGGAACTGGAGGTTCAGTTATATGACTTGACCTAGATTATGCCAGTCGTGAGTGGCAATACTGTGTTTTGAGCCCACTATCATCGTTGCCATGCGATGACCCAAAACCAATCCCTTGTGCCTTCTGAGAATGATGTCAGATAACAATAAAAGTTGTTGCAGAATTGCAAAGATGACTGAAGCTAACACATTAATGTTTAAATTATTCTTTCTAAACAATCAAGTGACTGATGAGAGATGAACCATTATGGTTATTTTTTGACATTAATAAAAGTCGATTTCTATTTTGTCAAACTTGAATGGATTATGTTTAATTTGGAGTGATATGGAAATTTAGTTTTAGATATGGATCAACAGCATTCTACAACAGGCAGGGTTTTTGTTTGTTTATTGGTTTATTGGTTTTTGCCATTGCTTTCTTTTGTATTGCAATAATGTATTTTTCAAAGGGACTTGAACATGACCAGGGATAAAAAATTCCATTGTATTTTGATCAAGTTACCAATTCATCAGAAAGGCCAAAAAATGCTAAAATCTATACACCTAACTACAGAGGCTCAAAGTACATTAAGTAGAAACCAATGAAACTGAAAGAAGAAATAGGTAAACCTACAGGTATAATTCAAGACTTCAACATGCTTCTCTCAATAACTTACAGAATAGACATAAAACCAGTAAGTATATAGAAGAAATGAATAATACCATGAGCCAACAACAACCAAATACATAATATATTTAAATGCACATTGAACATTTACCAAGATAGGCCATATTTTTAATAATTTAAAAATAATTGAAAACATATCAGCTACATCCTTGAACAACATGGAATTAAACTTAAAATTTTAAAAACATTTAAAAATGTGTTATACAACACATTTAAATAAACCATACTTTAAAGCCAAATAAAAATTAGAAAATATTTTAGTTGATTGAAAATGGAATTACAATAAATCAAAAGCATTGGGCTGCAACTATAGCAGTGATAAGTGAGAAATATGTACTATTAAGTGCTTCTACTATTTCAGTCTGAAATCAATGCTTTAAGTTTTTACCTTAAAAGCTAGAAAATGAAGAGTAAATTAACTGCAAAACAAACAGAATTAAGAAAATTATAAATGAAAAGAGCTGAAACTATACATTTTGAGGGGAGAAAGCATTAAGAAAATCAATGACTCCAAAAATCTGGTTCTTTGATAAGATTAATAACCAAAATAAACACTTATCTATATTAACATGTAACTGTCTTTTGCTGACAATCCTATATAATGAATTAAGACATTGAACAGATAATGAACCTTTTAGTTTTTTTTAGGATGGGATGTAATTAATTAGGTGCTCTGCAGACTAGGACATTTTCTCTTGAGTGGCTTTTTTGAAAATTTTCCAGGTTAACTTTTTTCTTCCATACTGTGTAGGGTAGAAATATAGTATTTGAATTGTTCTTCTTGTGTTAAGTGGATCTCAAGATTTTATAGAAAACTTGGCACTACTCTAGCTCAACTCCATTGTGAGGCAAAGTAAGTCTTAATAAATCATGGGTTTGATACTACCATGTTCAGAGAAAAAAAGTGATTCCAGTTCTTTTGTTATTGCTTTCAAACTCCAACATTTAAAAAATTTAACCTCTTTGTTTTTCCTGAAACTGCATTTAATATTTATATTGAGCTCTTGCTGATGGCAGAAACCTAGTAAGGTCAGTGTTTGCCTCCTACTCTTTCTCCTGAGTCTGGCACGAATGTTTCACGGCAATGGTAGAAAAGCACAGGGAGAGGTGTGGTCTTTGGTTATTGAAATGATTATTATTCTATTGGTCCTGGTCTTTGTCATCTTTCCATATCATGTGCTAAGGCATCATGTTTCAGCTACATTGAGGTCCTGGTATGTAGTGCTGTTTTACCTGTCCCCACAAATCACGAGACCCCTTCCAGCTTAGATGGTCTTCCTTAGACTCCTCAATGTTCTTCTTGATGACACCAATGATTCAATAGGTGCCTATGGAAAATTCTAAACACACTGCCCAACAGGTGATGCTTTTGGACTTTGGTCACCAAATATTTTGCTGTCTTTTTTTTTTTTTTTTTTTTTTTTTAGATTTTATTCACTATCTCTAGAGAGAAGGGCATGGGGTGGGGGAGAAAGGAAGAGAAACATTAATGTATGGTTGTCTTTCACCTGCCTCCAGCTACAGACCCGGCTGGAGACCTGGCTTGCAACCTGGTTATGTGCCCTGGCTGGGAATAGACCAGTGACCTTTGGGTTCACAGGCTGGCACCTTACCACTGAACCACACCAGCCAGGGCTATTTTATTTAAATATTTAAAAAAATAAATTGACATTTACTATTGTTGTGTATTAGCTTCAGGTGTTACATCTTTATGTAATTTATAACATACTTTTCCCAATCAGACTAGCACTCACTTGGTTGCACAATTATTAAAGTATTATTGTCTACATTCCCTGTGGTGTATTTTACATCCCCAAGACTACGTTCAATTCAAGGAAAAGGAGATTTATGCCATGTGTATATTCTGCAAAGAGCAAAACAGTCATTCAGAAAAGGGAGGAAATTCTGACACGTGCTACATACAGAATGGATGAACCTTGAACACATTATGCTAAGTGAAATAAGCCAGTCACAAAATGACAAACGTCGTGTGGTTCCACTTACCTGAGATATCTAGAGGCGCTGAAGGAGAATGGTATTTGCCTGTCACTGGAGGGGGGAGAAAAGAGTGGCTCTTGTTTGATGGGGATGCAGTTTGAGCTTCACAAGATGAAGTTCTGGAGATGGAGGGCGGAGATATGGCACAACAATGTTAATATCCTTAAGGCCATTGAACTGTGCACTTAAAATGGTTACAATGGTTAGTTTTATGTCCTACGGTTTTTTAACCTCAACCTGGGACTTCGGGGCAGGGAGCAGCTGTGGTCTGCACTGCCCTCTGCTGGTAGATGATGCACTCGCAGGGCCGAGACAGGCACGCCCGGCTTCCAGATCAAAATCTCACCACTAGGGCAGTGTTTTACTCTAAAGGCACTAGATTTTTATTTTTTATATATTTTTGATCTATTACAGTTATCTCAATATTTCCCCCTTTGACCTGCTCTGCCCAGCCACAGTCAATTCCCACACTGTTGTTCATGTCCATGGGTCAGTCGTATATGTTTTTCATCTAGTTCCTTTCCTTTCTCCCCACGATCCCCCACCCTGCTGGTCATTTTCAGCCTGGTCCAAGTTTCCATGCCTGTGGTTCTATTTTGTTTGTTCGTTTATTATGTTCATTAAATTCCTCTTATGGGTGGGATCATATGGTGTCTGCCTCTCACCAACTGGCTTATTTCACTAAGCATGATACTCTCCAGTGCCATCCATGCTGTTGCAAAGGGTAGAAAACTAATCTTTCTGGCTTTAGGCTTTCAAAACAAGGCCGAAAGTGTACTTGCAGGCTAAGAATGGTGTAGGGAGTGTGGGGGTGTGGGGCGAGCTTGGTGGAGGAGGGCACAGGGGGGAAAATTGGGACAAGTGTAAGAGAATACCAAAAGCAGTTTTCCTAAAAGAACTTAGGTGAAAGTCTGCACCATAATCCAAGAATGGGAAGTGCCTCCCTCTCCTTCACTTTTCCCTGTTACGCTCACCCCTACATATCCCCTCAACCATCTCATGGCTTCTAGCAGGCAAACCATAACCTGGTGACTTTAAAGATGAAAAGCACACATACCATATGATCTCACTCATACCTGTAATCTAATGAACACAATAAGCTGATGAACAGAAAAGAAACAGAAGCATAAATACATGGATCAGACGGATAGGGTTGGAAGGGAGGAAGGGGCACTGGAAAAAACAAGGTGAAGGGATTAGCCAAAGAATGTATACGTGTGACCCATGGATGTGCAGAGGGACTGAAGGAGGGGGTCTGGGTGGAAGTGGGCAAAGGGTGGAGGTGTGGGGACAACTGTAGTAACATAAACAATAAAATACATTTTGAAAAGGATTAAAGGCAATGCGTTTCACCCAGGAGAGTGGTTGTATTTCTATTGGTAATGCACTTGACCTACTGAGGGATGGGTGGACTCTATAGTGCAAATTCTTCTGAACCTTGATGGAATTTCCTAAATTGCTTTCCTCACCTAAACATGTGGGTGGCCTTAGAAAAGGTTGAATTTCTGGAATATTCTTCAGAAGGCCAGAAAAAGATGGAAGTTGAATGTCTTCCACCTGTCTTCAGTGGGGAACTGGGTGATTTCTACTCCTAGATTTGGGGAAAGAAAGGAGTTGAGTGGGATCATGTAAAAAGCTTCATAAGAATGAGCTTTTGAGATAAGCCCTGAAAGTGGATAGTTGGTTGTCTATTGCTATATGACAAAATTTAGTGGCTTTAAACTAGTTTTTACCCCTCACTATTCTTTGGTCTGACTGGTCCATGGGATGATGGTGAGGAGGGGGCTTGTTTGGGCGGAGTGTCTATGGAGGTTTACTCACATTTCCCACATAAAGGTGGCATGAAGGCTGGGCTAAGCCAGGATGCTGGCAGGATGGGGCTCTGTCTCTGCAAATAATGTCATGGTGTCTCCTTTTCCATGTGGCCTTGGCCGCAGCTATCTGGTCAGCTCAGGGCTCCCAGAAGTGCAAGACTTGGGCTCTAAACTGACTCCACTTCACATCTGCCACATGGAATTGGTCCAAGGGAGACACAGGGCAATGTATTGTGGGATGGGACCACACAGGGGCATGAATCCTTGGGCAGGGGGTGGCATTTAAATGAGGACCATCCATGGAGACTGGTTACAACACAGAAAAGGATGCTGAGATGTAGAAGGTTGAGCAGCGAGAAAAGCTTTAAAAAAAAGCACAGAGTTACTAAAAATACAAAAGAATGGGCTAGTTTAAAGTGTACACTTAGAAAAGAAGAATAAATGGGCCCACTGGTTTGGAAGGAAATAATAGTCAGATGGCTGAGACCCTGAATGTCAGGCTTAGCAGTTTGAATTTAATTTTGTCTGGTAGCTATCGAACCTAACTGTGCCACGGAATCTCCTGGAGACTTGGACTATCAGCTCCCACCAAGTCATCACTACAACCTGTGATGAGACACAGACATCACCATTATAGCAGAGATGGCAATGCCTCAGGGTGGGAGAGGCAAGGTTAGACTGTGTCCAGAATTGAACATTTGGCTTCATGCAGGTCCTTCACTGGAGAGAGGAAGATCTTGATTAGGATTGGGTAAAAATCACAACACAACTATCTATGGTTAACAGCCAAGCAAGGTAGTCAGAAAAGTCCCATAACTTTAAAGCACAATAAGTCCGTTGATGCTTTTGTTAAAGAGTTGGTAGCTATTTTGGAAAATTTCTATGATGAGAAACGCATTTGGCCCTGGCTGGTAGCACAGTGGATAAGGCACTGGCCTGCGAACCCAAAGGTCGCTGATTCGATTCCCCAGCCAGGGCAACATAACTAGGTTGCAAGCCAGGTCTCCAGCCAGGTCTGTAGCTGGAGGCAAGTGAGAGGCAACGATACACTGATGTTTCTCTCCCTCTCTGCCTCTCTCCCTTCCCTTCTCTATGAAAAATAGTAAATAAATCTTTTTTAAAAATGCATTTGTCTAGGCAGGACTGTTCTGAAATAGTCAAGTTTGTGCTAATGAAGACAGTGGAACAGTAGCTTTATGTTAACGTAGAGAGTAAGCTCTGTGGATTGCAGGTAATTTGGTTCTCAAAACTTTATCAAAATACAGATTCTCAGAACTCATCTTCAAATATTCTTATTTAATGAAACCCCAGGACCTCTGTTCTTAACAGGCTTTATTGAGAATTGATGGTCTAAACTGAAAGATAGCGGGGCTCTCATGCCAACCCAAAATATGCTACTTTGATATATTGCTCTGAGATAAAGGTATTTGGAAAACAGCAAACGCAGGGAGAAGTTTCTCTGAACTTCCCAGATCTGCCTAAAGACGGCCCCTCAAAGGAACTCAATTGTCCTCTCCCTGGGAGGGTCCTCAACCAGGGAAGATTGACTCTTAACACAGAAGAGACTAGAACCTGGCACCACCACTGGACAAAATGTCACAGTCACACCTCCCATCTATTTATTCTTCCTAGGGCCCGTTCATCCATCTAAAAATCATTTATACCCCATTACAGGTCTGCACCCTCCCCACTCCTTTCCACAGCAACATGGTATTTAAGACTAAATTCTTAAGCTGCCTCTTTGAGTTAGTCATGTTTCCCTGGGTATCTCTCATTTACACTTGTTATAAGTTTCTGTTTTTGCCTTGTTAATCTGTCTTTTGTTACAAGGGGTCTCAGTTACCATCTCAGAAGGATGGAGGCCATTCATTTTCCATCCCTGACAATGCCGGGAACCACTGCAGGCCTTTTCTCTGCATCTCCGCTTGGATCCCAGCTGAGCTCCAGGAGATGGGACACGTGTCACCCAACAAGTTCGAATGATGGTATAAACTGTGAGCTTTGAGGACAGGGGTCAATTCAGTGATGCTGGGCAAGGCTTTTCTCTTCTCTGTTCTCCTCGTCTCTTGAGGATTCTGGGACTTCTCCCCGCTAAGTTGCAGGGAACACGTGCGTCCATCACCACGTAAGGCAGACTCAGGAAAAATCCTGGATGAAACATGTGCCAGGAAAGACAGGGAAGCTGCTGGAAGCAGGGATTCCCAGGTACCTGTGGAAGGAGGGGAGTGGGAACTGGAAGCTTCTTTGAGCCTGCAGGTTCCTTGGTGAGCGGCTGGTGGGTGTGCATGGCAGGGTTGGTGTCGTGTGCTTAGAGCGAAGAGAAGAGACATGGAGGTTTAACGCAGAATCCCCATTAACTTGCATTCATAGCGAGAAAGGCCGTAAGACCCGCATCTGGAATTTAGGGTCCCTGGGCAACCCCCCTGACTTGAACGGTCAGTTCACCAGAGTAAAAGTCCCCCTCTCAGCCTAGCTGAGCCTTAATAGATGTAATCGTTACGTTACTCTGTTCCTCTCCTTCCTCTCACATTCACAGATGTTTACCACCCCCCCCCCCAAAAAAAAAAAAAATTCAAGGAAATTGAGTTTCTCATCCAAGGTCACAGAACTGCTAAGTGCCAAGGTATCCCCCAAACCCAGCGCGCCGGACTTCAGCCACCTGCCGGCGCCGCGCCACGCAGAGCCGGGCGCACCTGGTGCTGCTGCGGGGGTGGGCGAGGCGGAGACCCTGCGGAACTGGGGACGGGCAGCTCGGCTCCACCGACACCCGGCGGCCTCCATCAGCGCTGAGCCCTCCTACCTGCCTGGCCTCGGTGGTGAGTTCTCCGCCGATTTCTGGAGGGGCAAGAAGCACAGCCTGGAGCACCCGATGGCCACGGTCAGAGAGCAGGTCCGCCACAGCATCTGCTCTGTGAAGGCCCCGGGGCCCCCCTGCCTTCCTGCAGCACCTGCTGACCCTCGGCGACTCCGTGGAGACCGGACCCGCGAGGCCGAGGTGCTGTGTTTGGGTGAGCATGGCCCGCACGCCCTCACCCACACCCACGTGGAGGCCGGGGCTGCGTTGGCGCAGGAGGACCGGGTGAGGCGGGGACCGGTGGGCAGTGAGGCCGGAAAGAGGAAAAGGCTGACGCTGACCGCCTTGGCGGTGTCTTTCCAGACGGTCGACGGAGGGGCCTCGATCTGCTGGCAGACGCAGAACAAGCTCCCCCGGGACTACGTGAGGAACACGGTGACCTCCAGGTGGCGCAGCCCCGGCGGGGTTCCCGGGCATCACCATGCAGACAGGGCAGGAGGGGCCAGGTCACCGGCTGGTGACCATGGACAGGTGGGGGGCGGCCGCCGGAGCCCGACGCGCTGCGAGCCCGGCCCGGGTGCGCCGCCTAGTGGCCATCGCGCGCGCCGCGCCCCCCGCCGTCACTACGGGGTCAGGGCGCACCCGGCTGCCCGAGGCGTGGGGCGCCGCCTTCAATCCCCAGGCAAACGCGGTCGATGGCTCCGGCGGTGGCGACCCCTGAGTCAACGTCCGCTGCGGGGTGTCTTCCAGGAGTGCAAGGCCAGGCCTGCCCCTGTCTTTGGCGACCTCAGGCGGCGTGTCAGCAGCGACGTGGAGATGTGTACAGCCCAGGCGGTTCCCTTCCGGGTTTCTTCTGCTCCCGAGGAGGCAACCCCTTGGCTGTTGTCGTGAAGGGCCAGAGCCGGGGCTCCTGCAGCAGATGTCCTCCCAGGACAGTCCCACTGCCCACCCCATGAAGTGCCCAGCAGGGTACAGCCAACACCAGGCTTACTGAGTGAAGGGCGCCACATCCTCCACCGCCTTAGGGCTGGGACCCTCTTGGACCTGCAGCAAGCAGCTGTCCTCATGCCCCCGTTTCTTCCCCGCCCCGCCTTGCTCGACACCAGCTCACGCAGGTTGTCTGTCCTGGTGGACTCCAGTGGTCAGCAGGTCTGGGTGAAGTTCCGAGGCTCCGACAGCTGACAACAGACCAATGTCAATGACGTCCGGTCCCTGCCAGCCAACCTCTAGAGCCAGGCTGACTCCAGGACCTCTACCGTGGCCATTGTGGCATCTGTGTGGGGGCAGTAGTGGCTGTGGTGGCTGTTCCTCTGGGAGTAAGCCATGGCTTCAGGCACTACAGTAAGAAGGGGGCTCCTGGAAAATGCAGGGAGGCAACCTCATCCAAGAACAGGGCACCTACTTGTCACTGAAACCATTGCAGAATCCACCTCTGTCTGAACGCAGGGGCGACGAGAATTCTGTATAAAATGTGAAGTAACCAAGCATGACTGTGTCTCATTACTAATTAAAGCTTGAGCCCATGCTGTTGCTTCTACCACCTAAATAGGGAGATGACCACCCATAGAATTGGCCCCACTTTCTGAAGTTACCAATGTACAATAAACTGTGCTTCCTCACATTCTCCTCCAACCCACCTAACTCAAGTTCGAGTCCTGTGACAATCCCTTTCCCTAACACCCTCTAGCCAGGAGTCCTACTATTCTCAGGGGTGAGTTCCCATGTTTTGCTGCCTCCCTTGTTGCAAGGAGCCAATAAGTCAACTGTGTTCAACCACAGGTGTGTTCCTTGGTGGTCTTTGGCTGGGGTGGGGGTGGGGGTGTCAATAGGGAAGATAGAATGTAGAAGACATAGTATAGCTTTGAAGTTGGAATTTTTTTGGTAATTGTTATAAAATTTATTTTAGCAATCTGTTTCCCCAAAATTATTGCCTTGGACTCCAAAAGTTCTCTCTTGGACCTGATTTAAGTCAGTTTTTCTTTTTCAAACAGGACCTGACTTGCTTCTAGATGAAATAAAAAAATATAGTGCTTTGTATGAATAAATATGACTTATTTTGTGAAGTTTTGTTTCAGTAATATATTGAGTTGATCTTTTAAAATTACTCATACCTATTTATTTTTGGCTCACAAAAATTGGCAATTTTATTGGGCTTAAACTAATATATGTGTATCAATACACTGGGTCACAATGAAAAGTATATTTCAAATGATGATCAGTCAAAACATTTAAAAAGCTATGGGGTGTTTTCAATGGGTGTTCTATAAACCTTAGGTTTAAATAACATATTTAAGTCCCTATGGAAGAGACTTCCTTTTGGATATCCTGTTTAGCTCAAGTTCACCAGAAAAATTGCCATTCTCTAACCCAAGACAGCAATTTCTTTGGGACAAGGTTGAGTTTTGTAATGTTCTCGGAACTCAGACCTTATCCCAATTTAACTCCAGCATGTGGGTCTCTGGTTGTCACAAGAACCTGGTGTCCCGTGAAACCCTGATCTCAGAACCACAGGGCATTCGGGGCCCTGTCCAAATGAACCCATTGCCGTGTGAAGTTTTAGAGACCCCAGGAGCTGGCAGTTGGGAGGTATGGCCTCATAGGGTTGACAAAATCCCATTGCCCCTGGGTGACCTAAGTGAGTCATTTTACTTCTTGAGGCTTCAATGACTCTAGCTACAAATTGGAATATATCAGCACTCTGATGAACTAGTATTGGAGTGAACTCTGTATCCTTAGAGGAAAAGGCAATTAAAATCCAAATAAAGCTAGGACATTGGAGATGGCTGTTCCCACTGGTCTGATGTGGGTGCATCAGGGCTGACTGTCAGCTAAGGACTTAACGGCTGGTGGCGCTCCTCAGCCTTGTCCAGACTTGTAGTCACCACAATTCATAGAGACTCCTTCTATGTGAAAATACATTTATAATTGCATCTCATTTCACCTTCACAAACCCTAAAGTAAGTAGTTCTCATGCTATAGGTGAGATAACTGAAGCTCAGAGAGAGAGGTTATGTGACTTGTTCAAAGTCACATGGCTCAAATACTAAGAATAATAATGGCGAATAGATCAATAAACGAGTGCTGATGAGGATGTGGAGAAAAAGGAACCCTGGTGCACTGTTGGTGGGAATGCAGACTGGTACAGCCACTGTGGAAAACAGTATAGGGTTTCCTCAAGAAACTAGAAATAGAAGTACCTTTTGACCCAGCAATCCCACTTTTGGGAATATATCCCAAGAATCTTGAAACACTAACTTATTTATTTATTTTTTCTTTTTAAAAGATTTTATTTATTATTTTTAGAGAGAGGGGAAGGGAGAGAGGCAGAGAAGGAGAGAGATATCAATGTAGGTTGTCTTTCACCTGCCTCCAGCTACAGAGCTGGCTGGAGACCTGGCTTGCAACCTGGTTATGTGCCCTGGCTGGGACTTGAACCAGTGACCTTTGGGTTTGCAAGCCAGCGCCTTATCCACTGTGCCACCAGCCAGGGGATGAAACACTATTTTAAAAGAACCTATGTACCCCAGAGTGTTTGTAGCAGTGTTATTTACAATGGCCAAGTGTTGGAATCAGCTTAAGTGCCCATCACTTAGATGAGTGGGTTAAAAAGCTGTGGTACATTTACACAACAGAACTACACAGCAAAAAGAAAGAAGGAACTCCTTTTGCAATAGCATGGGTGGAACTGGAGAGTATTATGCTTAGTGAAATAAGCCAGTCAGGGTAAGACAAAGACCTTATAAGTGGAATCTAATAAACAAATAAACTAACTTGCAAAATAGAATCAGAGGCATAAAACATGTTACACACTGACAGCTGTAGTGGGAAATTGGATGACAGAAAGTGAAGAGACTCCTGGCTGGTGGCACAGTGGATAAGGCGCCGGCCTGCAAACCCAAAGGTTGCTGGTTCGATTCCCCAGCCAGGGCACATAACCAGGTTGCAAACCAGGTCTCCAATCAGGTCTGTGGCTGGAGGCAGGTGAAAGGCAACCATACATTGGTTCTTCTCTCCCTTTCTGCTTCACTCCCTTCCCCTCTCTCTGGAAATAATAAATAAAATCTTAAAAAAAGAAAAGAAAGTGAAGAGATTAACCGAAGATCATATATGGACCCATAGACTCACGGACATGGACAATGGTGTGAGGGTTGCCCCAAAGCAGTGGAGGGGAATTGGGTTGAGGGGGACAAAGGGGGAAAATTTGGGACAACTATAATACCATAAATAATAAAATATTTTAAAAAATAAATTTCCCTTGCAAAGATTATTTCATTTAAGTCTTTGAAAAAAATGTTAGTTAGAAACTGGGAATACACCTATCTTACCAGAGGAAACTGAGGCTCAGAGAATTTAAGTAGCTTTCATAGGAAGCTGAAGCTGAGCCTAGCAGCAGAGCTCTGGGCTTGGTAATTTCTTGTGCCTCAGTTTGGTCCTCTCTAAAATGGACTTGGCATGTTAAATTCCTAGTTTACTTGAAAAGATTAAATGAGCTAGTGGATGCAGAATGCTTTGGAACACCCTGATCTCCCTGGATTTGAAATCTCTTGGGCTTACACTGGGTGTCTGATTTTGCTGCTACCTTAAGAGTGGGACCACAGAGTCAGCTCAGACACACCCAGGTCGAAGTCCCAGCACAGCTGCGTCCTCACCCCGTGGTCATGGGGAAATTATCTCACCTCTCTGAGAACTAATCTCATCTACAAAATGGGAATAATCATATGGCTGGTGTCATGAATGGTTACAAGGATTAAAGGAGATAAGTTAAAGAAATCCCTTAGTACAGTGCCTGGCAGGTCACTGTGAGCAGTCCCCGTAATTCTGAGTCATGTGTGGGGTTGAGCAACAGCAGAGAGCTGGGTGCACAAAGATACATACATGGTCAGGGCGCACAGGTGAGTGGGTCAGACACCCACAAAGCGTAAATTACTCATTGTGAAGTGTCACAGAGCATCAAACAAAACATTATGGGAAAATGAGAGAGGGACACAAATTCTAACTGGGCCCTGGCAAGGCTTCTGCGATGGGACAGGACCGCTCTCAGCCAGGCACATTTTCAGATTTGTTCTGTTCTGGCCTGGGACGGTCCTTCCAATGGCAGCTGAAGGCCCCTCGCTGACGGTCTCAGTTCACTTCCCCAGGCTGTAAACACTGAGCTCCCCCACTAAGAGAGTGACATGGCGATTGGGACATAATGAAGGCTTTGACACAGGGACAAAAAGAAGGGGACAGATGAACTGCCCAAAATCCAAATCTGAACTCTTGTTGAGAACAAAAGAGGCACTATTAATAATTACATAGGACAGGTTAACCGGAGCATGTCACTGCACTTTTATGGGTGACTTGTCGGCCCTGGGGCCCACTCGCCTGGTCACCCTGCTCTCCCCTAGCCTCTCCCTGTAACACATACACACCCACTGCGCTGTACACACTGGTCCCCACATCATGTCAATTCCTCTGCCTGTCGAAACCTTACTCAACAGTCTAGACTGGGTTCAAACGTTCCCACCACGGAGAGTACTCTACCGAGTGTGCTGCTTTGCCTGAGTCCTTTACCTGGCTGGACTGCGAGCTCTTCCAGTCAGGGGGCAGTGGCCACCTGCTCAGCACTGCGACTTCCGAGCTCAGCATCGGGCAGAACACCTGACAGGGGATCCATGGGAGGTCTTGTGAGGCCCCAGCTGGTAAGACGCAGCTACCAAATCCTTTGAGATCATCTGCCCTTCTTAATGCATTATTATTACTTCATTAATAAACTAGTTTTAAGTCCTGCTTTGCCTATGATAAGAGCTTAAATACATTTTAAAGAGATGAATACTATGCAGTATTCATTATCTCAAAATAGCCTAAGCAGGCAAGTAGGCAGATATTAAAAAGGGGGTGGCAATGGGAAGGTGCCTGCCCAACCCCCACGTTCCTTTTAGAACTGCGAGAAACAGGGTGGAGAAGCTGCTGAAATTTCATCCCAGCCGATGACAGAATGGGGGCCGCCGGGTGACTGTGAGGGAGCTCTTCCTTGTGACATTGCACCGTGTCTTCCGAGACGGGCTTCTCTTAGACAACTGGGTTGTTGCTATCTCAGAGACGCTGCAGGATGTAAAACACAAAGATTATTCTATTTCGACTTCCAGAAAGCTCAGACTCAAATTTTAGCCCCTTCTATGCTACACTCAACCTTGGTTCCAGCATTTCTGCCTTTAGATTCCGTCCTGATTGCATTGTTTTTCAGAGTTGAAGGTCATATGATTCACACAAAACTCCATCAATTTCTTTCTTTCTTTTTCTTCTTTTAATAAAGAGAAACTAATGCAGAGAGCTAAGAAGTTGTGGCCGATGACTTACAGGAAAGTGCCTGGCCCACCTCAGAGTGCCACTTTGACAGTGAAAACGAATTTTAAAATTAATTATTTTTATTCAAAGCAGGTGGGGGGGGCTGTAAATAAAAGTGGGGTGTGTGTATGTTTTAAAATGTGTTGCAGCATCAAAAGGATGGAAACCACTAAACTGTAGGCAAAAAAAATCAGCAAGGTTGGGAGCTCAAAAATCAGACCAAGATCCAAGGAATCTTTGTTGAGCTTCATGGTTTGGGGAGTCCAGCATGGGGAAAGTAGAAGATAAAGAAAGGAAGACATTTAAATCATTCATTCTTAAGAAAGCTGATCCTTTACTGAGTGGTGAATATTAAAAACACTGAAGAATAAAACATAGGATAAAATATTTGTGACATTGAGTTAAGCAAAGATTTTTAGATATGACACCAAAAGCACAATCCATAAAATAACAAGTGAATAAATTGGACTTTGAAGGAAACCAGAGTATGTCATCCCCAAAAAGACTATGTCATCCTCTCCAAAAATAAATACATAAATAAATACATAAATAAATTTTGAGCTAAAAGCAATTAAGAAGCAGCAAACACCCCCCACCCCAAATATTCTTTTCAGCTTAAAAGCAGGCTATAATTTCTTTTTGCTAAAGGTAAACTCTTGCCAACTCAGATATGCACCCGCGAAAT
This sequence comes from Noctilio leporinus, assembly GCA_004026585.1. Classification (NCBI taxonomy): domain Eukaryota; kingdom Metazoa; phylum Chordata; class Mammalia; order Chiroptera; family Noctilionidae; genus Noctilio; species Noctilio leporinus. Next base: position 30,447 of record PVIW01007105.1, on the reverse strand, counting down.
CACAAAGAAAATCACAAACAAACATGACTCCATCAGTTAACCTTCTCAGAGTGGGAGGCCTTAGGAAGTCGAAGCTTCCCTTTGCCCCATCATTTCTCTATAAAGGTGTTCTTCTCAGAGGAAAGATGCTTTGTAAGTTGGAATTCTAAGCTGCCCTTTTGACTTATTTCTGGTTCAGATTGCTCCCATGTGAGGTGAGTGGCATGCTTTAATAAACTGCTTTTCCTCTTGGGAACCTGCCCTTTTGTGAGAATCCCAGCTGAAAACCTAAGATAAGAAAAGGTCAGTTTTCTGTTCCTAACAATTTCATCAAAAGTTAAAAAGAGGAGGACTCAAAGCCCTGCAACACAACGTTCATATAAATACCGGGTCCGCAAAAGTGGCTCACAGGCACTTTGCCTACTTTGCCTACTTTGGCAAATCAAGTGTCGTTGGGACATAGTCACCCTCGTTGGATTGCATCCTGCCTGAAACTGCTTCCAGGCTGCAATGGCAGAGTCTGCAACAAAGCTCCTGTAGCATTCAAGCACAAATACTATATTTACTATCTGGCCCTTGAAGAAATGGTTTGTTAACCCTTCCTATTAGGCACAGACTGTCCAACCGAAGTCAAGATGCATGCATCCAGCCTTCTTAATACCATGGAAACCAAATGGCGGCTGTGATGGCCAGGCACACCATTCCAACCAGGGTTCAGTTCCCTCCAGCCTAGAGCAGCTCGCTTCCACAGTCCGATCCCCTCCAGCTTACCCCTGTGTGCCAGCATGATCATCTCTGTGAAATCGGTTGGGAAACAGTGGCCTCAAACAATAATCATTCTCCTAGACATAACACATTCCAGTCCCTTTACCACCATCTCTACCTGCTCCATGTCTACCAGGGAAGACACAGCCCCTGCCTCCCAGAAGCCCACACGCCAGCAGGAGAGAGTTACTATACACAGTGAATATGCAGTGTGCTAAGTCATATATATGATCGAGATGTAGTGAAGTGCACCCAGGTACCTCAATTTGAATATCAGTTCTGCCTGTTATGAGCTCTGCAATGTTGGGTGAGTCAGTCCGTCCAACACTGGGACGGCAGCCCCCAGGCCCATGTCCTGCCTTGATCTGACATCCACAGCTGGACTGTAATCGTATGACAAACTGGTCTGAGGCTCACAGCCAGTGAACATCAAAACAATCTCGGAGAATAATAAACCTCACATAAAGTTACCCTAAGATCATGATAAATGGAATAAAACAAGGTCACCTCATCATTTTGTGTAATCACAGACAAAAGCAAGGTCGCCGCGCAGCCCACAAAATACCCAGTCGTGACATCACTCCCACTTTCTGGAATCCTCCAGCCTAGAGCAAATATCTGCTTCTTTAGGCATCCTCCCAATCACCCAACCAAGTCCTAATTCTTATAATGGGTTCTTTTTAACATGCTTTCCCTGACACAGCCCATAGTTTTCCCTGGTATGCATTCTTCCTCCCTGAAACAGATAGTGAAGCCACCTGTTTAACCAGAGGTAAGATGGCTTGGCATCCTTCCCGGGCTCACCCGGTTTCAACCACACTGGCCTTCCTCCGGTTCCCTGCAGGCAGGAAGCTCGTTCCTGGCCCGGGACTTTGCCCTTGACAGTTCCCTCTGACCTAAATACTGTCCTCTCAGGTTCGCTTCTCGTCATTCAGGTCTCAGAGAGTTATTTCTACCACTTGAGAAAGATCTTTGTGCCCTACTCTGACTCATTCTAGAGTATTACCCTTTTGAATTACTGTGTCATTTGTATCACTCTGTAAATGATATCGTGTTGCCCTCTTTCCCACTGGAATGCAAATTTTAAAAGACCTGTGACTATGTGGGTGCTCATCTCTGTGTGCTAGTGCCTCTAACATTTCCATGAATAATTAAAACATATCTTGTCTTGAGCATGATAGCATCTCTCTACCTCCAGCCGCTTTTACCTTCGATGTAGCTCTTACACAGTCGTCTGAATTATTTTTCTAAACAAAGGGTAGATGCCAGTAATATTCTTCTTCAAAACCTTTTGTAGATTGACTCTTGAGGGCATCATCCCCCGACTCCTCTGGTTTCATCTCCCACCATGGCTTTTGGCAAACTTGAGCTTCAGTTGTGAACATTCTGGAACATGCCACCTGCCTTGGTCGAACCCACTCAAAGGAGGTTGGAGGCTTTGGTTGGAAATAAATTATAAAGATTTATTCGAGGGTCTTAGAGTTGGTAAACTTGGAACACAGCTAGGTGGAAACCAGAAGTGTTTCAAAGAAGAAAGAAAAGTTGAGGGTTCTTATAGTAAAAAGCGCGTTGCTGAGAGTCACCAGCCCTGAATTCTCAGCCTCAACATTGGCCCAGATGCTCACCAACCTGGGCAATTCTTTAGATTAGCAAATTTATGACTGCATTTCAAAACCTCTGGAGGCATGGGCTCTTCTAAGCACATTTTATAATTTTAAGAAACATATGCTTCTTCAACAGAGCACAAAACATGTTCATGAACAAATCCAAATTTATCTTTCAGTGGGTTATAAGAAGTCAAAAGTAGATCAACTTAGACTGCTTTAACAATTAAGTATTCATATTTTGTTTGGAAATACTATAGACAGTCAAAGAAATTAACTTGACTTATCACTTATCTTGGCAAAGCTCTAAGATTTCAAGTTACATAAAGATTTTTGGAAAATATTTAAGTAGGCATCCTATAAAGCATAAATGTTGCTGAAAAGGTCACCTTAAAACTTTAAAAATCCCATCTACATCTATTTATTTTACTTGTTCTCAATAATTAGGTTTAGGTTACTTACGAAACTCTCATCATACCGAGTTGTTTTTCTTGCTGATAAATTTTGTACGTAATTGTGATGACTCTAAAATCACGCCTATTTAACCAAATCAAACTAAAACCAACTTTAATATCAAATATTTTTTTCAGGTTTTATTAATGTAGGTAGCTAAATATTAATAAAGGAGATAAGGAAAGGAAGTTAGACATTGTTAAGCACCATAAACTAGGGAGCATAGACTTGCTTCACCAGGAACTTACACCTCACGCATTCCCTAGGAAGAGACTGGGCCGTTCTACAGCAGATCACTGGGGGAAGGGACAGAGCAATAAAGAGGGAGGTAGGACCTAGGAATAGTGACCACAGAGGCCTGTCAGTCTAGCCTGGGAAAGAATCAGATTGGTTAAGAGACACAAATATCTACGAAATAGATCTTTTGGGGTGGACAATCAAAAGTCCACAAAACCTTGGAAAATTCATTGGTTATTTTGAAAAGTGTGCCTGGTCTTTTCCAAGTCCAAGATAAAATAATCAATTTAACAAGGAAGCGCTCTCTCTCTCTCTCTCTCTCTGTCCCTCTCCCTCTCTGTCCCTCTCCCTCTCTCTCCTTCCCCCTGTCCCTCCGTCCCTCCCAGCCACCCGTGCTTGCCCTGTGCGCTCAGGCGTTTTGTAGCAGCCACAAGGGTCTGGCAGCTGCCTGGAGCCTGCTGCAGACTGTGTGGGCTCCAAAGGACTAAGCTTGAATCTGGCACAGAATCTCTGAACGTTCCCTATTTCTGGCCCTGATGAAGATAAAGCTGGAGTTTTTCCACTGCAGGACAGATGGGGATGGGACATTGGGAGCCTGCAGGCAACCTTCTATTTCCACTCAAAATACATCTTACCACAGTCTCCCATACGCAGACCCCTTGAATGGTTTATGTGAGATCCGGTGAGAGAACATGGTTTCCACTGGCAAGACTGTAATTCTGAAAAGCATTTTGGGTTAGTTTCAATTATATTTTTGAGAATTTTTTAATGTAAGTATTTAATTCCTTTAAGCCAATAAACAGAGCTCTTTTACAAATTAACAATACCTCCCTGATTTAGAAAATACCACACACACATGAATGTATAGACAGCTGCAAACAGAGACCTGCTAGTTTGGTTAAAATTTCAGCCATGAGAGATACAATTAGGCCCAGACCTACTAATTTGTAACAACTGGAATACGTTGAGTTTTATTCATTTGGACGTCTAAGGCATTTTTAAATTAACATTCATGGGAAAGATCATAAAGATTTGTATTTGACCTTGACAAGGAGCTTTGGAGCCAGAACAGCAGTTTATGCTAAAAACAAACTAACTAACTCACAAAAACTTGGTTTTTCCCTCAGTCTAAGAACTTGAGGATATGAGAATGGTAAAGATAGGTGGGCTCTGAACTGCTTCTAGAGCTGCATTTCTGGTTTTGCAAAGATTTATATCCAGTTCCCCCAAAGAACTGGGTTGTGAGTTAAGTGAGAAAGTACCATCATAAATTATCTTCTTAATTTGCTTCTTTCCCTTTGGACACGTCGTTTTATTTTAATTTTGATGAGGCTTTAAAAAATTTCTATCCAGCTTTGAATTTTTATCTTCTAGTCTTGCCAGATTTCTGATCAAAAAGTGACCAAGTCCTTGCCAGTATCTTGTCAGATTTTAGCTAGGAGAAGCAGTAAATATTTCTGGCAGTATTAAATAACTCTACGAACTCAAGAGAGTGCATAAGTTATTTTCCAGAGTCGTTTCCTCTGATAGCAGAAAAAAAAGAATCACAGCCTGCCCATCCCAGTGAAACCGAGGGTCCTTATGACTTTGATTAAATTTAGCCGTAAATTCTAGCTCTAGAAACTATCTCTTTCTCCCTCTTGCTATGGCTCTCAGACACCTAGCCTTTCCCCTGGTAGTCAGCAACCCCCCAGGCAGCAAGAGGAAGTGGCCTGTACCTGACTAATGGTTCTATGATTAGGATTTCCTGCAGGCTGGAGATAACACCTTGGCTTAAGTTATGTTTCACTTCCTGAGCCCTAAGGTGGAATGACCCCCTGCCTACTTCCCAATAGAGGGACACTGAAACAGGCCTTGAACTGCCCTCAAGACCTGAAGAAATGATTCACTGCCTTACCTCACCTCCTCAGTCAGCTCCTGGCAACCCCACACCCCCTAACCCACGATGTCTTGGGATTTTGCCCTCTATACTCTACGTACCCCTGGGGAGTTCAGGCTTTGAGCATTAGGTTCCCATTCTCCTGAATAACGTCATTCATCAATGAATAGCCAACATTGCTCCACGGCAGTTCTCGGTGTCTAGCATTGGGCTCTGCGGGCACTGGATGCATGAACTCTTTCTGTTGGACACCACCAGGTAGGCAAAAAGCCAAACCAAGCCAAGCCCTTAAGGGTATAGGCAGTAGCTATCCCTGGGTGGGAAAGGATGAATAACCAAGGACAGTCTTTTGTTTTAGTACTTTTTATATCTTTAATTTTTTTGTTGGCCTATTGCAGGAGATTCTTGCTTTTAATTACCTGCTCAGATGATAATTTCTTTTAGGGTCCTTTTCCTTTAAAGGAATTTATTTATTTATTTTTAGAGAGAGAAGGGAGGGAGAAAGAGAGGGAGAGGAGTATCCAGTTGCCTTTTACATGCCCCCAAGTAGGGACCTGGCCTGCAACCTGGGCATGTGCCCTGACTGGGAATCAAACTGGTGACCTTTCATTTTGCAGACCAGCACTCACTCACTGAGCCACACCAGCCAGGGGATGGCTGTTAGAATTTTAAGTTATTTTGGCCAAGTTGGTTCATTTTATTCATAAGGCAGGAGACAAGGAACCAAAGTGTTTGTACACATAATTGGCTAGAGCTCCTGAGGAAGGAGCTTAACCGGGAACTTTCAGAGGTTTAAGAGCCCATGTTAAAGAGAAATTCTCCTGAAAGGTGTCATAGCTGGATAAAAAAGACAAAAGAAGTATGATCACAAATCCCAGGTAGTTCTTTATCTGCAAGCTCATTAGTTTGCTGAAGAAGAGGGTTGGGATGGGCCTGGAAAACAGGCTCATAGGGTTTATGACTATGTCCTCTCCTATGAAATCTTATTCATTGGCTGAGGAACTTTCAGAGTAAGAAGTGAGTTTATTCCTTTTAAATGTATATTTTTCAAATATTTTATTTATTTATTTTTAGAGAGAGGGGAAGGGAGAAAGAGGAAGAGATACAGCAACATGTGGTCAAGAACTCCAACAGGGGACCTGGTCAGAAGTGACTGTGACACTTTGGTTTCCAGGTCGGCACTCAATCCACTGAGCCACACCAGCCAGGGCAGAAATGTGCTTCAAGTTTTGTTTAGTTCAGGATTTGCTTTACATAGTTTCCAGTTTGTTTCTTGAAGGGAGGCTATCTGAACTATCGACTTTTTAGGGGCCTCTAAATGAGAAGCATTTATCAATTGTGCATGTAAATACATTAATTTCAGAATTTCAAAAGATACCCAGAGTGGCCACGCTAATTCCAATTGCTCTTCTTATCAGAAGTCCATCAAGACAAATACTTAGCAGCGGGTAGCCTAAAAGTCTATCTGGCATTGTAGAATGGGGTTGTCCCTCCACAAACAGAAAGGGGGCACCCCATTACAAAAACTGGTATCAGAGGACCCAAGAATTGAAGCTCTGAACCTCAGCTGAAGGAGGGAGGCTTGGAACCAACAGAACTCACCACTGGAATGAGGTAGTTACCTTGTTGGAATGCAGGGGCAGCACCAGAGTGAAATGGCAGCATTGTTCACATTCCACGATGCTGACACCATATATGTCTGAAGAATTTGAAAGGAGTTTGGTGGCTTTGGCTAGAAATATGTGCTAACAATTTATTCAAGGGTCTTCCAGTTTGTAAACTTGGAACACAGCTAGGCAAAAACCCAGAAGTTTCCTGAAGAAGAAAGAAAAGTTAAGGGTTCTTATAGTAAAAAGTGCATTCTTGAGAATAATTAGTCCTGCATTCTTAGCCCCAAGATTGGCCCAGGATGGTTATCAGTCAGATGTCAGGCAGCCTGGAGTCCTTCAGGGGATATTCAGGTTATCTACAGGACTGAAAAGTTCAAAAAGTTTAAGGTCCCAGGCTAGTCTGAACAAGAATGAGTCCTTCCTCATGCTTCAACCTTCATAACGTTAATAACTCTGGCACCTTGATTAAAGTGAATTTTGGGTTATGTAAGTTGCTGTTCCTAGCGCTCCCAAAGGTAAGGTGCTAGAGAGCTCTGGACGAAGAGTGAAAAGAACATGAACAGAGATACTAGCTGTTTCCCTAGATGAAGTTAGTCTAATGGAGAAGCAGGAAGGTGCAGGGTGGGTGGGAATGACCAATACTAAGTGGTAGTTCCCATTCTTCTATTTTCTAGCCGGCACTCTAGAGCAGATTACAGAAGTTTTCTGGCTCGATTGTGCTGTGTTTAATTATGGGGTTGAAGAAAATGTAGTTGGAGTGCCTTCCTGCCTGAATAGGTGGGTACCGCTATGTGGCAGGACAGCACTATGTCCAGATGCAGGCTTTAATGCATGCGGACTTCCGAAGATGATCTCAATTATTTGGTATCCCATGGCAGAGGGATCCAATGGAGTCACCTTTGGGGCCAGAGCTAAAACTCCAGTCCTGTCCTACAGTGCTAGAGGAAGGGACTTGGGCAAATTAAAACACATTCTTATTTCCCTCATTTGTGAGAGATGGTATCCCAAAGGATTAAAGGATTTATTTATTTATGTATTTATTTTTAGAAAGAGTAAAGGAAGAAAGAGGAAGCACTGATATGCAAGAGAAACACAGATTGGTTGCCTCTTGCACGCTCCCAACTGGGGACCTGCCTGCAACCCAGGCATGTGCCCTGACCAGGAATTGAACCAGTGACCCTTCAGTTTGCAGGCCGGTGCTCAATCCACTGAGACACACCAGCCAGCACTCAGAGGACTCAATGACGTAAAACAGTACAGAAGTGCCTGACCTAAGTGAATGCAGTATTCCATTTCATACTCCCTTAGAAGTGTGGATAAAAATACAGAATCTTTCAGCACTTTTTCCTTTTCCCTTAGATGATTTTCCATAACTTAGCTTCTACCCTCAAATGGAGCTAGTCAGGGGCCTCTAAATGAGAAGCATTTTTCAATTGTGCATGTAAATACATTAATTTCAGAATTTCAAGATGCCCAGAGTGGCCACTCTAATTCCAATTGCTCTTATCAGAAGTCCATCAAGACAAATACTTAGCAGAGGATAGCCTATAAGTCTATCTGACATTGTAGAATGGGATTATCCCTCCACAAACAGTTAGAAAGGGGGCACCCTATTACCAAAACTGGATTTTCCATCTTTCAGTCTAGACCAAGGTTCAAATATTTGAAATTAAACCATGTAAGAGGAAATCCTCTCCAGCAACAAGCCAGCTGATGGGTACAGTGGCAGACAAATCTACCTTCTCTAGGCTGACTGGCCGGGGAGATTTCCCCAAGGGCCAGGCTCCAGGCGGTCTCACCCAGTACGCCTCAGAGTCTGTCCTGAGTGGGCGGGTGACGTTTCATCCCTTGTTGAAATCACTTGAAATTCCCCTTGTTCATCCAAAGATACAGAAATAAAAGCAGCAACTAACTCATGGTCTTGCTGAGGTGAGATCTTTATTGTGAACCATTCTTGCATCTTTTATTGTCTATCTGCCCAAGATAGATTGAGCCAAGTAATGTAAGAATCACATGCACAAGGATCCTTATCTTGCGCCCACACACACATTTCAAACAAGAGATACACTCTGTCTTTACTTGTAAGAGCAGCAATTTTCACCCTTTTTCATCTCATGGCACACATAAACTAATTACCAAAATTCTGCAGTCCACCCCAAAATTTGTTGTTGATCTGACCAAAAAAAAAAAAAAAAAAGGTATAATTTTGATTCATTCACACGGATGGCTATTTTGTCTGGGTTGTTGTCATTATTTTAATCTGACAATGTAAGGGGAAAGCGGTCCGTCCTACTAAGTAGTTAGGTACTGCACATTTTAAAAGTTCATGTGGTTCACCAGTTGAAAATTGCTGCCTTAGCGCTCTATGGGAGAAAATCTGTGGCACTTGCAGTTTTTGAACATACCAAAATTCAGAGGGTTCATCTTGGGTCTGATGCTTCCAGGTGAGGTGGGATGAGACAGACAGCCAAACATTCTTTTCAACATCCTGGCCTAACCACTGCTGACAACTCACATGCGTACGATAAATCTACTGAAATGGTGTCCCCCTCTCATGCTCGGCTACTTCAAGAGGTGAGGATTCACAACAATCATTCTAAGCTTTTCAGGTATGTCCCCCTGAAATATTTACTTATCCTCTCCTGGTTTGGCAGTGGTCACCGCAATGAGTCATCCATTGGGCTTTAATCCACAGCAGCCTGAAATAACAGCAACACCCGGGCTATGGCTTAACATATTCTATTTTTATTAAAAGTCACTCCTCTCGAACCTGATTATCTTAATTTTATTCCATGCTTGGCCTTTGAGTTTGTGCTAATTTGCAAATCTTTTCTAAATTGCTCTCTTGAATCAATGCAAGAATTGATCAACTCTCCTTGACAAGTTCAGGAAAAGACTCCTTTTTCCCCACAGAAAGTGTGTTTCTGGAGACAATAGGATAGAAGGAATCCTCTTTACAAATAAGAGTTAGGGGCTAAAAACTGAATTTATGCATTTATTATATATATACACACATATAGTTATATGTACATATTTTTATATAGTTTATGCTTATGAAAATGATCCCCCCCGAGATCTTATCCATATACAGATCTAAGAAACAAAAGAACAAAAATCTAAAAATCCAAAATCTCTTTTGAATTGTGGATGATAGAACATATATATGAGGACTGTCCTAAAAGTATCAGCCTCACAAACTTCTAAAAATAATTACTTTTAGAGAGAGGAAGAGAGACATCAATGTATGGTTGCCTTTCACCTGCCTCCAGCTATGGCCCTGGCTTGCAACCTGGTTGGGAATCGAACCAGCAACCTTTGGGTTTGCAGGTCGGCGCCTTATCCACTGCGCCACCAACCAGGGCTAAACTGTTTTAATTATATTTATATTGGCTCAATACTTTCAGGACAGACCTTGTATACTCTCAGTATATACATGTACTTACAGCACTGGCTTAAGGTCAATCCCTTTCTCATTCTGTTTCATCCATTTTAGATCAGCGTGAAGCAATGTCTGCACATACAGATCCATATGTTTATGTCTTCATTGTTATAGGCTAAGCGCTCATGTTTTCCTTCCTTTATCTTTCTCTGAGGAGTCTCCCCATACTTCTTTTGAGGCATGTTGCAAGTTCCTTGTAGAAACAGATGCACACAGCTCAACACAGTGCTGCGAGTGCACTAACCTCTCTTCTTATCTCCTCCCAGTCAGTGGTTAGTACACTTTTTCTGGACCCTTTGCCACTTTAAAGGTGCCTCTTGGTTGAGCCTATGCCATGCACCATTGAGCTCTGAAACTTCTGCAGTGTCTGTGCTGCAGCATCTGAGTGTAAAAACAAAACACTTGCAGGGTCACCACTTTTAAGGTTTAGCAAAAGTTTGTAACCAGTTATTTATTCCCCATTAAGAAATTTTAGCCATCTTTCTCCACTAAACCAAGGGCCTAAAATACTATAAATTTAAGAATATCACATTCATAAGCAGAACTTTATCAACTAAAACTACTGCTCTTCAGCAGAAAAAAAAATTTTTTTTAATAAAGAAAAGCTTGAATGAAGTAACCCTCTATGCACTCACTTGGGAAACTACATACCTACACCCAAATTACCAATAAAACCAAACCTCTAGGGGTAGCTGGTTTTTGGGGATATTATTGCCTCACTTCTTCTAATCAGGCAACTCTTTCCTGTTTCTCTCATGATTTCTATTGATTTGGTACTCATCCAACACCAATACATGACTCCTTTCCTCCAGAAAAAGGTGCTTTCTGGGTATCATAACACTCCTCAAACTCTGGTACATTTAAACCTGTGCCCTAGAACCCCAAACTAGTACTGATCTCTTACATGCATACAACTTCATTTCCATTCTAGGGCAGGGCTGCACTTCTGTATTGCCCTCTTTTCTCCAGTCTCCTTATAATACTGACTCCATGCAGTTTTAGACAGGAACTCCACCTCATGCAACTGAGCCAGCCGTAAGGGCTCATTCAAGAATACATAAACCTCAAATAAGTAAATGAAATTGATTTGGGTCCCCAATCCAAGGTCTTGACTCTTCATTAACTGGTGGTCTGAAATGATACACCTGAGAGCTTTTGGGTTCACATTTGCCCTAGTTCCTAACTGCAGGCGAACTTTTCCATTAATGCTCTCAGTTACTGGTTGGGGCTTTTCATACCCCTTCTCAAGAACATGAAGCACAGGGGCTTGACTATACATTTAGTACTGGTGGCTTTCCCACTGGGAACACAGAATACTAAATACTAAATATACATGACTAAGTATGACTAAGTCCAGGGAGCATGTGGTGAAGTTCTGTGACTTTTTAACCTGAGCAGTACTCCAGCCATTGTTCATCGATGTTTAGGTTATAGTGGCTGCCTCACAGCATTGCTGATTACAATGTGTGGTTACCCAGTAAGGGCTGCGCCCAACCCCAAACTCACAAACACTAGTGGACATTTTCAAGCTTGACATACTACCCCCAAACTTCCAGAGGTTTGATGGGCCCAATCGTTTCCACAGGCAGAAACTTAAGTTCTCTATGGCTCTCTTCTTATTCAGGTTGGGACAACAAATACTGCTTTTGACGCTAAAATCGTGCCCTTCAAGACATGGACAATAGTCCCCCTTTATCCAGGGCAGATATAGTCCAAGACCCACAGAGGACGCCTGAAATTGCAAATAGTACAGAACCCTGTTTTTGTTTTTAAACAGAGGTGAACAATAACTAAGAATAAAACAATTATGACAATATACTGTAATAATCATATGGGTCTCTCAGATGGCTAAGCAGCTGATGGGTAGGTGATGTATACAGTGTTGCTGCAATGGACAAAGGAATGATTCATATCCTGGGTGGGATGGAGCAGGGCTTCATGAGATTCCATCAGTGCTGGAATTTTTCATTTCATATTTTTGTGCCACAGTGGACCATGGGCACCTGAAACGGTGGAAAGGAAAACTGGATAGGCAGGACTACTGTAAGATTCTTTTCATTCTTCAGTGCTACAGGCTAACCACGGAGACCCATTTCCCAACCCTCTGGGGCCAAGCAGTGCGGTGAGAAGATTCATAATCAGGACTCTAAAGGGCATACAGGCTTTAAAATGAGAAAGATCCAGGTTCAAACTTCAATCAATGGTAGTTACTATTTTTATTATCCAAGAGTTTGAATTGAACTGAGTCCATGACTTATAATTCCCTGTTAACAGTCCTCTCAGAGGAGTCTTCTAGGACTGGAGTTAAAAATACATTTATCCTGCGAGGCCGTGAAATGTCTGTGGAAGTTACTTTGTGGGTAGAAAAGTGAGTATTGGGGTGGGACAACGTTGCTCCTGCCACCACTCCCTTATGGTCCCAACAAACCCCCACCTTCCCACCAACTAACCCTGTGAGGACATTTGTCCATGTCTCCAACCCTACTTGATGAAAATGCCTGTGGTCTTAAAGATTTTCAGAAACGTAAGAATGGGAAAGTAAGGCCTCAGAGAACGATATACATTCCATTAAAAGTGATCGAAACTGCTACATTTTCTTGTCGGTAGCAATACAGTAGCTTCCATGTGCTGAGATCCCAGTCTGATGAGAAGAAATGACTCGAAGGTCATGGATGGACCTCACCGCCCACTTTGAAAGCTCTTGCAGCACCTTTAGGCCCCACAGCTTCTTTTCAAAGAGACCACCATCTCCAACAGCAATGGGCATCCCATCAGCCTCTTTGGGGGGTATCTGGTGTTCCAGGAGTGCCATTAATTCCTCCAGCTGGTAAGCAAAGGCAGCGACTTGGAGAAGCAGCGTGTGTATTGCTTGATGGAAGTCCCCTTCGGATGGAGTCAGATGCACCCGTTGGTCTTCTAAAAGCCTGGTCAGCATAGCATGGAAGGCCCGATAAGCCTGGAGGTTCTCCTGGAGTCGCTCAGCCTCCGTCAGCTCACTCCAGCGATCAGTGCTTGCCAAGGGCACACCGCCCACAGAATCCAGGCCCATGTTCTCGTTCAGGCCCTGATGCTTCATCTGGCCAAGGAAAAACATCACACCTTCTGTAATTCTCACTCAACCCTCAAATCTCATTTAAAATAATTTACCTCCCTGATTATAAATCCAAATTATAATGAAAATACCATTTAGAACACAAACTCTTGATTTGGGGTCTATGATTGGATCTGAGAAGGACCCTTTCATCCCTGAAGTTTTGACTGTTCTTTCTTACATTCTTAAGGCGGAAAGCCACTGGTCTGAGATAACTTCTTCCCACTCCAAACTCCCTCCTAAAGGATTTTAATCATACTGAAGTTTTAAGTATTTCAAACATACTTAAGGCCCTGGCCACACCTAGAAGCCCTAGGGTGTAGCCACTGTTAAAATTTTTCTGTCTTCACCTCCATTGCCCATTCTCAGTGGTTGAGGACAATAGGGCATTCAGTGGAAAGTAGTTTAAAAAAACCGCTACTTCCCACTCCGATTTCTCACTGGTGGGGCTGTGCAAAGATACTCTCTCCACAGGGCCTGGAGTGTTTCCACAGCAGGTCTTCTGTAGAAACTGAGGAGAATCTTCCTATCACAAAAGCAATCTGGAACCCAAGATTAACTTGCCCAAGTCCCTAGTGAATCTTCTAGGGAATCCTTTGATAGTATAGGTGACCTTTCTATTTGGATCCGGAAACACTTTTGATGTCTTTAATTAAAGAGTAGGTAGCTAACACAGTCTTGGAGAAATTGGTTACATTTACACTGTTCCTTCCCAATCCTCTAAACTTACTCTGCCTTTCATTTACCTTGTTCAAAAACCTAGAACAATGTACCTAAAGAACCCAAACTTAGAAGGCTCATGGTCCATCTTTTCTGGTAGAATTCAGATTACAGGCAATCAAATTAGAAGCAGCCTCTAAAATAGGCAACCCCACCAAGCACCCCATGTGTATTTTCTCACTAAAGGGACATGTCTCAAAGAAAACCAACCCAAACAAAACAACCCAGAGAAAGAAAGTAAGCTCATGAGTTTCCTGAAGGGAAAGGGGCCATGTCAAGTAATATGTGCCCAATATACAACTGATTAGGGCTTTCATAATTTATAATGGGACTGGAGCATGATGGTTAAGGGGTTGGATCAGAAGAGATTAAGAGAAAATAGACAACAGCAAAATAGGGAACTTACGTAAGACTCCGTAAGAGCAGCCAGGTCTGAACGAATCTTCCTTGCTAGCCAGATAGAACGGCCACAGAGGTCCCGGCGGTGAGGGGTCAGCGGTGAATGCTCTGCAAAAGCCATCCCCTAACTCAACTGTCCCAGGAAATAAGTGAACGGAGTGTTTCTGTCTACACTGCTCCTAATAAGAAATGTGACTCTCAGAATAAATCCACTGGGAATTCTCTACTAATGGAATGGTGTACCCCACCCCCACACCCCTCCTAACTCAGAGGCTGAAGCAAATTCCTGGCTGTGGATTTTTGTGCCTGTGGAATCAAAGGTCCCTTTTACTCCACCCACCCCACCCCTCTTGCCCCACAGTGTCTGTCTCCATCTCTCTTCTCCACTGAGTGCCCAGCGCACTTGTTTTCATGTTATTGTTTTGCTTGTTGCACTTGGCAACAAGGTCTCTAGCACATTAATCCTCATGACACCCCTGTCTAATGTAGTCTATTTTATATACACATGTCATCGGTTCATTTTATTACGACTTTCCCCTGTGCTCCCCATATCATTTTTTTTCTTATTTTTGACCTGGCAAAGTATTCAATATTACATTTTTATTATTGATATAGCTGCCATTTATTAAGCATCCACCCTGGGCCAGACACTGCTCAAGGCTTTAAAGCCTTTATTTGATCTTTAGAATAATTCTAGGGCATCAATATTATTTCCCCCATCTTACATGGAAAGAAATCGAGGCTTAAAGAAATTAAAATGTGCACAAAACAATGAGGTTCAAAATTTAAACACAGGTCTTTGATTCTACAGCCGTTTCTCCCACTAACTTCCCAATTTTATTATCTAGATAGTTCACATTTTGTTCAAGAAACAATGTTTATACGAAAACCATGCTTTAAAAAATATATAGCTGTCTTATTACCATCCTTTTGCTATGTATTTAATGTTAACTTAAATTTGACTAAAAATCAGCTAAGCAAGTATCTCTAATCTCAATCACAATGCCTTCCTTGTAGTCCTGGATGAGGAAGGTACTGTGAAGCCCTTTCTTTTCCAAAAAAAAAGGGGACATACCCAACCCTGACATTGTAACATACAGAAGGCAGCCTCACTCAAGTGACAACACACTTTTTTCTTCCCATTCCAGTCATACCACATGCTTCTCAACAAAGAGAATCAGGTGCTTTTCGACATGAGGGCAAAAGAGTTGCTATTCTAGTGTATTTTAACTAACTGTAGGTTAGAGGATGATGCTAACTGGGTAGAGGCTGAAAATTTCAGCTTCAAAGGAGTCAATTAGCTTGTACTATTTCATAAGAGACACCTCTTCTAAATTGAATTATATACCTTTCCAGGTGCAAATTTCCATACATAAACAATAAAAGAAGAATGTAATGGAAAAAGAAATGAGGCCTGGGGGGATGTCACAGGACGTTTAAGGTAAAAGGATTTTTTTTCCTTGTAGTACTTTGCCATCTGATCACAGGATCATATGGCACCTTAGCAGTGAAAATCAAGAACTAAACAGAGTGCAAAGTTAACTACCTGATTCTCAAGAACAAACAACAGCATCTGCCACATAAACCCTGCTCTGAGGGCACTTGGGTTCTTATTTAGCAGCGTCAATTGTTTCACCTAGGACAACTGTAACTCAGTACAACCAAGGAAGACCAGGTGCTTCCATGAAGACAATTTTTATTTTTCTTCTGTAACATATTTATATTGGATATGCCTTACCTAGGTTAAGAGAAAACAAGAATTTGAAAAGCAGAGTATCCCTTTTATTATAATTTCTTTTTACATGACTTTTTTCAACCTAGATTCAGGTAAACTACCTGTCTCTCCCATCAAAGGAGAAGGGTCCTGCACATTACAATAGGCAAAAGGCTTTTAGGAAATAAAATATTTTAAATTGATCCATTACAATTTTTTAATTTTCTTGAGTACAATGGAAAGGGGGAAAAGACAGGAGAGGAAAATGGTATTTCTGACAACCAGACTGTAATAACTTCAGGTTTAATACACTCTATACTTTTTTCTCCAGATAGGTACAAAGGAGGTTCAAGTGCTCTATGTGGGTGCTTCTCCATACCTTAATATATACATTTTTACTCCCAGTAATCCTGGCCAGTGTTTATCTAAACTCTCTGAAGCATATTAAGTCTCAATTATGCAAAATAACCCTGGGCAATCACACAAGGGGGGATGCACAGAAATAATGCTTGTATATCAACTATTTCCAGAATCTAGAATTGCCAATTCAAGATGGAGAACACGCAATGGGAACAAAAGGTAACAGACTTTGATTAAGAGTAGGAAATACAGAATTTTAAAAGAACTTCTTGGAAGGACAGTGAAGTAAACAGCAGGAGCAGAAAGCAAAAAGGGAAGAAGGCCCAGAATAAGTTAGTTTACTTACACCAACTCTTACCTAATGCTAGCATCCCTTTCTCAAAAGGAAAAAGATCAAGTTCATGAAAAAACATTTAAAATTTACCACAAACTGCTGTAATAATTTATTGAAGCAAATTATAGGCAAAAGGTACCTTTGAAGAGGACACACACACGAAAGAAAACAAACAAAAAAACAAGAGAAATAACAGTTTTAATTATTAGGACTCACTAGTTGTCTTTGGTGGGAAGAGGAGTATGACATAGGGAAGAACATACTTTCCTCTGTCTCATTAAGTTTAAGCAGTTTGTTTTGTGTACATGGCTAAGATACCTGATGACTATTGAAACTGTAATTTATGGATGCCAAGTAGAAAATAAATGTGATAAAGGTAAGTGTGGGGAGCAGATGCTAGCTAGAGAAAACAGTACAAAATGGCCTTCTATGGGGGTCGGAAAACCAACTTTGTAGTAGGCCCACCCAATCACAGAATATTTTCAAACCTCATCAACATACCCAAGACAACTCCAAATCCTTACTGTGGGCAGGAAAGCATATTCTACATCCCTTCTATCCTTATTCCGCTTTCTGCCCCCACGCTGAAGGAATGGCAAATCTGCAACTCTCTGAAAAGAAACAATAGTGCATTTGAGACTGCTCACTGTAGGTGCTGCACTCCCTACGCCCTGGCATCATTACCATGGACACTAGTGGGCGTAAAGTAAGCCTCTTTCAGAGATGACATTTTGTTACCCCCTCTTCTAGGGAAAAGAATAAATCAGAGAAAATTGATAAACTCTGTAGTTTTAGTGTTTGTGAAAAACAAGCTGTTCCCTAATTTTGTTCTCAGCAGAACTTCATTCTTTCCAACAGCCATTGCACATTTCTGACAAACAATGCATAGGGCAAGCCATGAATTCCAGCTTCTGAGGTACAGGACAGAAATTCCCTAAAAATGGGCCCAAATCGATTTGTCTCCTCGGAGTTATAAACTTATCCAGTCTCTTCCATGCACAATAATAAGCAATCCATCCCATGAAAATCCCTATTTCAAGCAAACTGGTATCCCCAAGATTTCTGGTGGAAGGTAAAGCTATTGTTGTTTCGGCTATTGAAGCCTTCCCTCCTCTGAGGTTACTATTAAAAGGGAAACAAAACAGAGCAATTTTCTTTGCCTTAAAACTGTTAGAAGACTCCTACACCATTTCTTCACCAACGGCAGTGGCAGTGTCCTTTGCTAATCGGGAGCTGGAATGAACCAATGATAAAGCAGAGCAAAAACAAAAACAAAGCAAGGGGCCCAAGTTGGGCCAACAGGGAGGTGTGTGTAAAGAAACGATGGGAACAAAATAAAAACAAATTTGCAAGAGAAAATCTTTTATCTGTAATTCAGACCCTGAACGACCTTCCCTCATCCCCTCAAAATTCCTAAATCTCAATGCTTTAAAATTCACAGAGCACTAATTACCATAAACCTAACATTCTTCCCTAAAAAGCCTTCTGAAAAAGCACTAAGCTACTGTAGTGATTTTATTAGTGCTGAGGACCAGCTTAAAGGCCACTGGAGAGCTAGGATTTTAGAGGCTGGCTGTGCTTCTTCAACCCTATCTTACCTTCAAAAGTACCTCTTATGGAAAGGACCCCATGTCAGAATAATCTAATCTCTCCCAGCCCCACAAAATATAGCAACGAAGACAAAAAAGAAAAAAAAATCAGATTTTCCGTTAATAAATAAGGAATCTCAGGTTCCACAACACAAAAACACACATGTTCAAAGTGCAAATTTCTGCCATTAGACTGGGACTTTCCTTTCTCACTGATACACAGCCCTGTCCTATGGTCAGAGACCATGTAGAGGGCAGCCCCTCCCTGCTGGTAGCCTGCTTCCAAGCAAGTGAGCACCACTGAGAACCACAAGGAGGTGTTGGGAGGAGGAGGAGGAGGAGGTGCTGGGGTCAAAGTGGTCCCCATGTACGTAGCCTTCCTTTCCACAACTCAGTGAGGAACGGAGGAAAAGGGGGAGAGAGATGTGTGCCGTTTTAACAGCTCACCCTGCTAAGGGGCCCTAAAGTGCCAAGTCTCAAGCTGCCAGCCTCCAGAGATTAGAATTATATATTCCGAGGGTAAGTGTGCTGCAGTGAGTAGAAGCCAGACCACAGGGCAGCAGTAAAGGAGGAGAAGGGATTTAAAGGACAGTATATACTAAGAGTTAAAAGCTAATCCAGAGCATGTAAGAATTACAGGTTGGAAAAGTGGATCTGCTAATGAGCAGGAAGTCTGCCTGGCTGGAACCGAGCGTGAGGATTTTTGTCTATTTTTCTGATAAAGGCAACATCAATTTTATAAAGGGGTCAGGAGAGGGAGAAGAGTGGGAAGATGTATGTGTGTATGCGTGTGTGTGTGTGTGTGTGAGTATGTTTGTGTGTGTATGTGTGTGCTATGATCCACATTGGAAAGAGCAGGCCCTTCAGTTATTTTACTAGATCTTAAATGCTTTACATTTTTTTTGTCCTTTTTACCTTTTAAGTACAAAGTCTGAGCTGTCCCAGTGCTAAAGTTTTCCCTTCTACTAAGGTCCAGTAGAGTCTGAATCTTCAATGAGAACCTCTGTGGTAGCACCGAGTATATCTGAGTTCATGACCAGCCCTTCAGTGCCCCCACTGCTGCCACTTCCCACAAAGATCTTCCCATCAGCCATCAGGCTCACCCGTTCCGTCCCACTACAGTATGACTTTGACATCCCATCAGCCTCTAGTAGGAGGCACTCTCCAGAGGTGGAGTTCCCCAAGGGCTCAGGAAGAAGAGGAAGACCCTGACCATCTGCAGGTTGTGTCAGGGACTCTGGGTTAGTGCCCAGGATATCTGTGCTGGTGATGAGGGCGCCTGCATTGGCAGCCAGAGCTTCGGCAATCAGCACCTCAGGGTGGCTTTTTGCTTTGTGTGCCACTACGCTGTCCTTTTTCTCAAATTTTTTGCCACAGATATTGCAAGAGAACTGGTAGAAGGAGTCTGCATCATGTTTCTTCATGTGCCAATTAAGGGATGCCTTTTGCCGACAAGTGAATCCACAGATCTCGCATCTAAGGAGGATAGAAGAGGAAATAGCTGATTAGATAGAGTTCCTATTCAGTCAGGGTGAAGAGGTCACGTGCACAGACAATAGTCAGTCACACACACTTCCTGTGAAAGACTAGGAAAAGTTAACAGATGGAACACTAACCTGATTTTTCCTTCTGTTTGTTTAAGATACAAGAAACAGGAAGAGAAAGTTCACTAAGTGGCTCCCCAAATAATATCCACTCTTACTTTGGTTCAAGTGGTGGCAGCTGAAATTTTTGTAAAGGGGCTAACCCTCAAGTGGGGTAGATATAGTTCTCACTCAGAGGTTTACCAAGAAATAAATACTCACTGTAACGGCTTCTCGCCTGTATGAATCATCCGGTGCACTGCCAGGTTGTGAGAACTCTTGAAGGCCCGAGCACAGTATTCACAAATATAATCCCTTTGATCTAATAATAAAAATTATGTGATTAGTGTTCCATTCAGAATCCCTCTAAGTACTTTCCCCCTAATTTACAATAACACATGTTCAGGAAGGTCGATTTAGAATAAATACAACACTATTTTCAACGTATAAATACTGGATAAACAAAAATTAAAAAGACATATACAAGTTTCTTTTCTTTTTTACTACGTACATTTAGTAGCACAAGGATTTATTAAAAAAAAAAACTAGATAGAAATATGAGAAATATTAGAAAATCCTAATCTTAATTTTATTAGTTATTTATTAGTTAGACACAGATCTTGGATAAATTTTTTGCCAAGTAAACTATATTTTCTGTACTTTATTCTTTAAAAATGTGACCAAAGGTAAACAATTTACACTTCTTTCAAATGATTCAAATTGCTGCCACCAAATACACAGCGTAATACCTGTAACTTACCTTATTCTCCTACCCTACATCTACCACAACATTCAACTACCTGCCTCTGTCCTTTCAAAGCCCCCAAATTTCACAGGATTTTTGAAGAATTTGGAAACATGGTGTGGAATCTATGTGGAAAAGGAGTATTGTATTTTATTATTTCTTTATCACTTGGTTCACAATAGAGTGGACAAACAGATGCTTAATACCATTTGTTGAATAAATGAAGACTACATTTTCTATACTTTTCACTTAAAATTATTACAAACACAGTGAAAGTTAAAATAGTAACAAATTAATCCTACAGTTGATCCCAAATAGTTCTGAAACTAAGTATGGGAGACGAGCCAAGTTTTTCTCAAGCTTGAATGTACTTAGAAATCACCTGGGAATTTTCTTCAATGATCCTGCAGGTTTGAAGCAGGGCATGAGATTTTGTATCTCTAACAGGAGGTCAAGTGATACCATATTTTCTACATGATGAGTAGTAAGATCTAAAAACACACAGTTCTAACACAATGACAACTCTTAGTATCTCCCAGGTCTCATCCACTTGTACAGCTCTACCATATTATGTATGGCAAACTGAGTGGGGTATCCATTAATTTAAATAAATTTTATTTTCAAAGGGAGACTGTATATACTAATTTGGAAAAGGAAAACTCTCTACACTGACATCATAAAATTGTATTAAACAAATGTAAGTATTTGGAATGAACTGAATTTCTAAAAGTTTGTCATAGTAGACTTGTAATATTTAGCTGTAGCAGTCTAAACTGGTTGTCAGCAAGTAGTTTCTGTGAGACAAGACAGTCTAATAAGAAGCAGTGGAAAAATGGTAGCACCTAGCAAAAAACAGAATGCAGGTAACATCCTTCTGAAGAAACATAGCACAATGCAAAGACTGTAAACTTTGGAATAATTGAGATCCAAGTTCAAATCCTGGTATTACTTGAAAATCTACCATTGTGCCAGGCCCTGTGTGATAAATAACACATTATATGTTATTACATTCTTAAAATATTGGTGTCATTAATATTCAGTGACATTGAAGATAATATTCTGGTATCACTGGTATCACTGATGATATTATTCTTATCTTACAGATGAGGAAAAGTGAGAAGACAAAAAATTTTAAAAATTGCCTAAGTCACACATATGGTAAATAATGCAAAAGGTACATGTGAGGTCTCTCCTTAAAGTGCCAGCTGCACAAACAGTTTTAATTCTACTGACATTGACTTGATACTTTCGAGACAGACCTCATAGATCAGTATAACCTTGGGCAGGAGGCATGGCATTTCTGCAACTGGAATTCCTAGTTTTAGGACTACAACTGCTGAGAAGGTAACATGTAACATTCAAGAAGTATCTGGCATTTACTGGGTTAGTTCTAATACCCAGCCCACATTGTTCCTATTAGCTACACTGCATTGAGATCATCAATGGCTAGAAATGAAGGAAATTTAAATTCATTCTGTAATTTGAATTACTACGACATTCAGTTTCTCTTTTTGAGTCAATTGCTCCTTACAGAAGGTTCCTTGTGTCCTTGTGAATTCAATAGCTAGCCTTTATGATTTCAACATAAGTAGAAGTCCTAGGAGCCACTTAATAGTTCCCTAAGCTGACATCTTTACCATTTAGGCTTCTTCCTAGACTCCTCACTTCTAATCTAAGTATAAGAATCTATCTGAAACAGAATGAGAAAAATCTTGTTTTCACCAAAAACTAGTGTGTGAACACAAGAAAGTTACCTAATGTTGCTAAACCTCTGGTTCCTCTGCTGTAAAACAAGACCAATATAGTGAACTTAGTTATGCTGAATGACTGGCTAAGCAACAATATATGAAAGGTCCATCTGAAAAAGTCCAGCCACTGTTAATGACAAGAATAGTTTGCTCAACATCAATGTACCCTGGCAGCTAAAGAGAGTGGACTGGAAAGCACATGGATGAACAATGACAAACAACTTCACTATACTTGTTAGTGGGGGTGGTAGCCACACTTGAGTGAGCATGTGTACTGTGTGGCTGTCATAGTCAAAATAACTGGGTGAGTGGAGCAATGAACCTGCACCAGGTTTCGCATTAAGCTTTGACACTCCTCTGCAGAAACTACTTGGATGATTCAGACGGCCACAGCTATAAGCAACTGGTGATCGGCAGCTTCATCATAACAACACATCTGCTCATACATCACATCTCATGTAGAGTACTTTTGGTGAAGCACCAAATCTCCCAAGTGACTCAGTACCCCTACAGTCCAGATTTGGCACCCTGCAACTTATGGCTTTTCTCAAAACTAAAATCACTTTTGAAAGGGGAAGAGGTTTCAGACCTTCCATGAGATTCAGGGAAATATGATGCGGCAGCTGATGGCAACCGGGAGAGAACTGTGTGAGGTCCCAAGGTCCCTACTTTGAAGGAGACCGAGGTGTCATGGTCTTATATACAATGTTTCTCTAATCTCCTTCAAAAAGAGGCCTCTATTTTTCATATTAGTGCTGGATATCTTCGGGACACACCTTGTATATAAAGTATTTGGTCCACATTTGACACACAATATTTGCTCAACAAAAGATCATTCAGGTCATAGAAGTTCTTCTCTAAGAAATGGAAAAAGAATCAAAGCCCTGTTATGTAAAATTTATGCCATGACATTTTACTTTTCTACTTTTCCACCTTTTTCTCACACTTGACTGTACTCTATCAAGATTTATGTTAGAAAAAAAAATGGCATTACCAATCTACACTTAAAAGTACAGTGTGCTTATCTAGTTAATAAAGTATTTTATTTTAAAAGTACCTGTATGATGTTTGGCATGCCGCAGAAGTTGCTTCTGGAGCCTGAAGAGCCTCCCGCAAGAAGGATGGGGACATACATATTTCTTCTTCAGCAGATGCTGATATTTAATGTGGTGCTAAAAAAAAAGTAAAAGGAAGTGAAGGGGGTAGGGTTAAAAACTAAGGCTTCCTGGATATCTGTTCCTTTTCTAAGTCAAACGTGCTTATGGAAAATCAAGTACTTTGTATGTAACTAGAAAGGCAATAGAATCAAATAGTTAAATAAGAACATGGGCTATGGAAATAAACTTGGATTTTAATCTGGGCCTGCCTTTTCCTAGCCGTGTGATCTCAGGAGATGTGTACTGCAGTATCATAAGCTCCAGTTCTCATTTGCAAAATGAGGATCACCTGACTGTTTCATAATGTTGCATGTTGGAATCCAGATATCACATTGTATGGCGCTCAGTACAGCAAACAGCACATAGCACAAGAATACTAGTTATCACTATTATTACTAGAACCAGAATCAGAAGTAATGCCTGAACCTCTTACTGTACTTGCTGCTAAACTAAATATCAAATAGGCATTTCCTAAGCTTTAGTAATTAATATTTCACCTTCATGTTCTCTGTGAGACCTAAACATAAACTGTATCTTTACTCATATTTAAAAACTACTGCCCTGGCTGGTAGCACAGTGAATAAGGCGCCAGTCTGCGAACCCAAAGGTCACAGGTTCGATTCCCCAGCCAGGGCACATAACCAGGTTGCAAACCAGGTCCCCAGTCAGGTCTGTGGCTGGAGGCAGGTGAAAGGCAACCATACATTGATGTCTCTCTCCCTCTCTGCCTCTCTCCCTTCCCCTATTTCTAAAAATAATGAAATAAAATCTTAAAAAAGTAAAATAAAAACTACTAATTTAAAAAAATTATTTTAAACAGTACTTAAGAAATCCCTAGTTTGAGCCATTAACTTTTATTTATTTATTTATTAAAAAAAAAAACAAAAACCTTCTTTTCTTTCTTTCTTTTTTTTTAAAGATTTTATTCCTTTATTTTTAGAAAGAGGGGAAGGGAGAGAGGCAGAGAGGGAGAGAGACATCAATGTATGGTTGCCTTTCACCTGCCTCCAGCCACAGACCTGACTGGGGACCTCGTTTGCAACCTGGTTATGTGCCCTGGCTGGGGAATTGAACCTGCGACCTTTGGGTTCGCAGGCCGGTGCCTTATCCACTGTGCTACCAGCCAGGGGGATTAACTGACTTCTGAAGTTATACACTTTTAAAAATTTGTTCATCTGTGTCTTAGCATGTTGTTACAATCATCTCATATCAAAATATTACACAATAGGAAACACTGGAATTTTCCAAGATTCCAAGGAAATCCACTTTACTTTCTTATTTTAAACACAATAACTGCACTAATTTTATGTTTAAAGATTTTTGTGGACATTGCATGTCAATAATAAAGCCTACACAAATTCACACTTTTAAAGTTTCATGAAGCTTGAGAGATAGTGCTGGTCCATAGCCTGAAAGCCTGCCTTACATAACAACTTCACTGACCTGCAAATATCGAGGGTGAGCAAGAACGGTTCCACATCCTTCCATCTCACACCGCACATACTGGATTGGAGGCTTTTTCCTATTATCAGCATGTAAGAGAAAAGTTAGCAAACAGAATAGAAGCAGTCTGCTCAGTGACTTTAATTCAACCTACACTATTAGGGAATTAGTAACTTTATACTGTTAAATAGTTTGCATGTGATTTGTTAGAAGTAATCAGAAATTGCAGTATATTTAATAGTATATGTAGGAAATAATGCAAAATAAACTAGTAACCTCCACAAGGTAATGAAATATTAAGATTTTTAGAAATGTTAGATCCTGTAGTAGAAACAAAAATATAACTTTGCATCAAGAACATTATATAAAGTTGCTTCTGTCCATTACTGCAGGATTATAATGACTATATATTTGATTAAAGTGCCAACCACCTGAAACAAAGCACAACACAGGAGGACAAATGCTCACCTCCTTTTGGGTAATCGTGGACTTTTGTCATCTTTTCGCCTTCTTCCTCTCCTGTAATTAAAAAAGAGTAAACTGTCCACGTATTCTGGACTGAAGTTTTGTTTTTTTTAAAGATTTTATTACTTTTAGAGGAAAGGGAAAGGAGAGAGGCAGAGAGGGAGAGAGACATCAATGTATGGCTGCCTTTCACCTGCCTCCAGGACCTGGCTTGCAACCTCTTTACGTACCCTGGCTGGGGATTGAACCAGCGATCTTTGGGTTCGCAGGCTGGTACCTTATCCACTGTGCCACCAGCCAGGGCCTGGATTGAAGCTTTGAGTGAAAGGTGGCTGAAGACATATGTCTGGAAAAAGCCCAGCCATCGTTAATATGGTGAGAACGGCTTGCTCAACATCAATGTAACCTGGCAGCCAAGGAGAGTGGACTGGAAAGCACATGCACGAACAACGATGACTTCACTGTACTACTCAGTGGGGGTGGTAGGCACCCTTGAGTGAGCTTGTGTACTGTGCAGCTGTTGCATTCAAAATGACTGAGTAGAACAATGAATCTGCATCAAATTTTGCATTAAACTTTAAACATTCCTCTGCAGAAAACTACTGGGATGATTCACAGCCTGCAGCTACAGGCAACCAGTGATTGGCAGCTTTATCATCACGTTCTGTCCGCTCACACATCATGTCTCATGCAGTTGTTTTTGGTGAAACATCAAATCATCCAGGTGACTCAGAACCCCTACAAGCCCAGATTTGGTGCCCTATAACTTCTGGCTTTTCTCAAAACTAAAATCACTTTTGAAAGGGAGGAGATTTCAGATCTTCCATGAGATTCAGAGCAGCTGATGGTGACTGGGAGAGAACTATGTGAGGTCCCAAGATACCTACTTTGAAGGGGACTGAGGTGTCACTGTCCTATATACAATGTTTCTTTTATCTTCTTCATAAAAGTCTCTACTTTTCATATCATATGGCTGGATACCTTTTGGACAGACCTCATATATATACTCAAGACCAAAGAGCAGATGGCAGAAATAAAGGATAAGCCAGGATACACAGTAAAGACATATATGGTGAACCAAAGTTTACTTTGAAGTAATTTCACTTTCAAATAAGTCTATATTATAAGTTAAATATAACTATGGGCTCCTTGTAATAGACCAAAAAAAGCCAAAACCTTAAAAAAAGTAGTACTGCAATGAGAAATGGTTGCTAGACAGAAAGGTTTTTACCCAATAAAGATTATTATATGATTTGCCTTATCTGCCCTTCTTTTGGAGATTCATTATCTGCCATCCGTGCTGTCCTACCTCTTCTTCATCCCTATATACACCTTACCCATTCATTTGTATCTCTAATTGTATCTCTAATTCTGCCTTGAATTAAACTTTTCAAGTGTTTGAGAAAAGTGCCTGTAATATAATTGTCAGCTGCTTAAGGCAGCAACAGAATGGGGCGCAAAGTAGGTATATAGCTGTGAGTATACCAAAGTTTATTCTCGTATTATTATTAACTATTGTATTATTTTCCAAGCAAAGATAAACCTACTCTCACCTCAACTATCAAAATGTTGTTTCTATTTTTAGTAATTGCCCACTTACTTCCTAGGAGGTTCCTCATCTTCCCTAATTTCATTCTCCTCTTCTTTCACCTCTACCTCTACTTCCACTTTAATTTCTTTCTTCTCTTTCTCTTCTTTCACCTTCCCTGATTTTCTTCGTGGCTTTGGGGTTTCCCTGAAAACATAAATACATTTCAACATTGGTATCTGGTAAAGAATTGTTTCAAAGAAAACCTGTTAGTAAAGGTAAAGCCCGGTGCCATCAATTTATTGTTATTTCAAGCCTATGGGATGACCCTTGAGGCTAATAATGTCCTAAAATGAAATTTTACTGAAGTTGTAAAGAGAAATAAGATCAAATTAGAAAACTCCAAGCATTCAGGCAATTTATATCTTGTTATGATAAAACATGCACACATAATAATAATAGGGACATGATCAAAATAAAGTTCTATAATGGAAGAGGACTGTACAAAGAGAAATAAGATAATGTTAAACATGCAAAACAAGCACATAAGTAATTATCCACTTAAAATTAAGTCCATACCCGTTAGGGTTAGCAACAAGGTGAAATAAAAACATGCAATAGTACTTTCCAAACTGATTTTCACTGACATGTCTGGAGTAAAATGAGACATACCTTTCTAAGTGGGGTTTGTAGGTCTCATCTCTTGGGTCATCTTTAAATGGTATTTCCTCTTCACTGATTAACATCTCTTCTTCCTCCTCCTCTTCATCACTACTAAAAAGAAGCAAATCAAGATGAGAAATTCTAGCTGTAAAAAAAGTTACCTAGACTATTTATTCTTGTGATCTAAACCTCCAATCTAGCCACTTTATCCAAAAAAATAATTGGAACTAAAAATCCTTGACACGTCATCACTTTGTTAAATAAAGGCAAGGTGAGGGGTCAGCTCAAAGGCATGAAGAGTTAAAAATCAATTTTGATTTAATAATATAATGTCTAATAACCTGTTATATCAAAAAGACCTAAACACACATGCACACACTTATGTGACTTAGCATAAAAGATATCAATGTCATCTCAAAGCCTTGGTCTAAACACCCACATTTCGTATTAGTGTCTAGCATGAAATTAAGCCAGCACACAGAAGATGCTCAAGCCATGCCTAAGGATTACATGGGTAATGCTCTAAGGAAAAACAAACTGGAATCTAAACTAAAAATCAAACATTTCTGTTATAGCTCAAAATTCTTTCAAGTAGAAAACTACTTTGAATAATTGAATGTGATTGTGCTCTAGGTCCCCCCAAGGATTTAAATACGAAATGATTCTTACCTAATGCCACCTGTAGACGGGTGCTCTTCTATAACTTCTAGAAAAAGTAAAGCCAAAATAAAATATTATCTATGTAGATGTATTTTTTCCCTGCTAAGAGACAAAATTATTGCCTGAGGCAATCACACAAAAGGAGAATATCTGCAAACTGTATTTAAAAAAAAAAAAAAAAAAAAGAGCCTTCTCATATCACCACACATAGCTCTGAAAAGTTAAGCTGTTTTGGTAAACATTCAACATTCTGTTTAAAGACAACAAGCAACTGGTTCTTAAATAAACCATTCTCTGCTTGCTCCATACCATAATCCAGCTGATCTGTATTTGGTTCTGACTTGCAGATGAGCTGCAATGAACCAGTCTTGGACCTAGAGCTGCGGGTGTTCTCTGTGTCCTGATGGCGAGAGACAGATGTCCTGCTGCTACTGCGCCAGCCCCGACTAGGCCTAGTTGTAGCAACGGAAACTTCCTGAGGGAGGATAGAATCATCTTCTTCCTCCTTCTCTTCCTTGGGATCTAGATGAAAACATATACCATTCTTTTTAAGTTTACAGTAAACCAAAAATCCACTATTGTAAGTTCAGTCAAGGAGAGGTTTTGTTTTATTTTGTTTTAGTGTTTAAAAGTGAGCCTATTCTGACTATGCAAGATTCCTTTAATAATCTCAGAATGGAGAAGGCCTTTCTGAGCACAAAATTTCACATCTTAAGATTGATACATCTGACTACATAAACATAAAAATAATGTTCTGCATGCCAAATTCCACTATAAGGAGTCTAACAACCCAACAGAAAAATGAAAGCTCAGTTAAAA
This sequence comes from Noctilio leporinus, assembly GCA_004026585.1. NCBI lineage: Eukaryota > Metazoa > Chordata > Mammalia > Chiroptera > Noctilionidae > Noctilio > Noctilio leporinus. The sequence goes on along the minus strand of PVIW01007105.1, from coordinate 1,463 downwards.
AAAAAAAATGTATTTTATGTATATATATATATATATATGGCTTTCAAACATACAAACAATACCAAGCTCAATCCGCTCTTAACGAGAGAAACCCAAGTGAAAATGATAGTGACACCACTGTTCCCCTATCATACTGGCAACAATCCAAATGCTTGAAAACACTGTCTATTAGCAAGGCTGCAGGAAAGAGGGCACTCTAACACACATGACCACATGCGCAACGGGAAAACCTCTAAGGACAATTTGGTAAAAGCTATAAAAAAATCGAAATGCACACATCTTTTCACATTTATTTCAACTACTGGGACTATATCCTACAAAAACGACACTTACATGTAAAATGACTTACATAGTCATTTGTTACTTGCCCTAGCCTGTTTTTGGAGGTTCATGAGTAGAAAATTAAGTATTAGGAAGGGACTGATTATATAAATTTTGATATGGTCAACAAGCAACAGTATGGACTCAACTCCATGACAATTTAGTATGCAAAAAATGTATATCCATTTAATACCTAAATATCTGTATTAAGTGTGGGTTTATCCTAAAGGCATTTCTAGTTCTAAGTAAAATCCAGGGAGTTTTACCAATACAGTAACTTAAAGGCCAAAGAAGACAACTTGTTCAAGATCACAAAGCTAGCTAAGCAGACCTAAATCTAAAAATCCTGTCTTAAGACTCATAATCAGGGGCTTTTCCATATAAATCATGGCTGCTTTAGAGAATTTCTTAAAAGGGAGCCATTCAACACACTATCAAGTGTTACAACATTACATTAGGGGGAGAAAGTTCTTTTCTTTTATTCAACCCAACTAATCTGGACTTTAAACCCCCTCCATAGCCTCCTGTACTCAACACTGATCTTTTCTTCTTCACGATGAAAGGACTGTATGCTCACCCAGTTTTATACTGTGGATGTTATCCACTGGATAAATGACAGCAATCTGATGAGAATTGCTTATCCTCATAAATAAAGCACAATAACCTATCTTATTAAATACCATACCCACTCCCAAAATTCTAGCTTAAAAAAAAAAAAAAAAATTTGTCAGGGAATGACATCAGCAAAAAATGTTTTCTGACAGAAAAACACACACACACACCCACACACCCAACCCCGGCCAGAATCAACTTTGTAAAATCTCTGGGAAACAGTTAAATAATCACCGAATCAAGAAAAAGGCAAGTTAAGCAAGACATCTGAGTGGAAGGAAACAGCCTTTAGAGACCACATAAGATGAACATGATCTTTAAAAACTATGCACAGCAACCATTTATGATAAAAAACCCTCAGCAAAATGGGAATAGAGGGAGCATACCTCAACATCATAAAGGCCATCTATGAGAAACCTGAAGCCAACATCATACTTAATGGACAAAAACTGAAAGCTTTCCCCCTAAGATCAGGAACGAGACAAGGCTGCCCACTTTCTCCACTTCTATTCAACATTGTCTTGGAAGTT
>PVIW01007104.1:0-77105 GCA_004026585.1 Noctilio leporinus | reverse complement strand
TATTTTTAGAAGGAGGGGAAGGGAGAGAGGCAGAGAGGGAGAGAGACATCAATGTATGGTTGCTTTTCACCTGCCTCCAGCCACAGACCTGACTGGAGACCTGGTTTGCAACCTTGTTATGTGCCCTGGCTGGGGAATCGAACCTGTGACCTTTGGGTTCGCAGGCCGGCACCTTATCCACTGTGCTACCAGCCAGGGCTCCCCTACTTTTTAAGAATGACTTTATGAGTTTATTTTTAGAGTAAGGGGAAGAGAGGGAGAAAGAGAGGGAGAAACATCAATGTGTGGTTGCCTCTCATACTGCCCTCAACTAGGGACCTGGCCTGCAACCTAGGCATATGCCCTGACTGGGAATCAAACGGACCATCCTTTGGTTTACAGGCCAGTGCTCAATCCACTGAGTCACACCAACCAAGGAATATTTTTTGATCTGTGGCTGGGAATCCATGGATACAGAGAGCCAACCGTGTGCATTGATCTACACCATTTTATATTAGGAACTTGAGCATCCTCCAATTTTGGTACTTGCTGGGGTTGCTGGAACCAATTCCCCATGGATATCAAGGGACAAACAAGTTTGTAGGGGAGTAAAAAATTATACGTACAAAAAAACCCCCGAAATTATACATACATTTTCAATTATGCAGAGGACCAGTACCTCTAACCCCTGTGTTGTTCAAAGGTCAATTGTACTTGTAACAAAAGGTAAGGAAAAAATGAAAGAACATGCCTCAGTCAGAGAAAACCTGTTTCAACGTAAGGCTGTGTCAGAAGTCACAAATGGCTATCCGGACCCAGGGCTTCTCGAGGGTCACTCACAGTCCCAGGGCTTTGTTCAGCCCCAGCTGACAGCCCGCAAGGACACAAATGGGGGACCTCACTCAGTTCCCAGGCCCTCAGCACCTTGCCCTGAAAAGGAAGGGCACTGCCCAGACGTACATCTGAGAGCCACGGGCTCACAGCACAGCCACACAAGACCCACACAAACAGGTCCACTGGGAGCTAGGCACTGACCCACAAGACACCCCACGGGTGACACATTTGGTGGCACATTTACACAAGCTGGGTTGACAGACGCGATTAAAGTCATACTGAATGAAACAAATTACAAAGGTCCTCCTATTGCCCTCTCTTCGTTAACTCAACGCCGTAGGTCCACTTCTATGAGGATTTAAAAAAATAAATACCTATACTGTTTTTTGATCTGTGGTTGAAAACCCACAGATACTGAGTGCCAACTGTGTGTGCTAATCCACTTCCTTTTACGTAGGGACTATTCCAGAGTGCGAACCGACCCGTCATCCCGTCAGACTGCTGTGGAGCATCCATCAACCCCCCCTCCGCTCAGAGACGCTTTTGGGAGTCCGCCTTTACCAAGCCAGGTACTGAACAGGAGCTGGCCCGTCACCTGCCCTTCAAAAGTCCCTTTGTCCACCTGCTCCTTCTAAGCCCATTGCTCTCCCATCTGCCTGAGGGGTGTCTAGGGAGGCACAAGGGTGCCCCTCGATTCTCAGGCTCCCTGGTGCAGGGTCCCACCAGTCCTGTGGACCTGGGGTTCGATGTCCTGCACAGGCTTGAGGTACCCGGGCTGCTGGCCGGCTGCTGGTGACTCTGGGCTCCAGGGACTGACTTACTCCGAGACATGTGGACTGTGGCAAGCCGGCGGTACAGGGCCTTTTGCCGGGGGTCTGGGTGGAAGCCGCTCTTGGTGAAGTAGACGTGGATGTAGATGGAGCCGTTCTGCTGGACGCTCTGCAAGACAGGCAGACAGGGAGAAGGAAACACTGAATCCCAGCATGACACGTGCCCCGCAACTTCCCCACCCCTAGTTCTCGGTCACTCGATCACCTCCGCAACTTAAATCAGGTGCAACTGAGACACCCTCCCACCTCAAAGACGGGAAGGAGGGTCAAACCCAAGTCCCTGGGGTGGCTTTTGCTGCCCCTCAGGGTCCCTGGGACCCGAGGGAGGGAGGGGTCTGGGGTCTGGGCGTGGATCTCCTTAGAAGCCTATCTGCCTCAGAAAGACTGTGTCCACACCCTGTGTCCAGCCACACCCACAGACCAAAACAGAGACAGAGTAGACATGACTCTCCTCCCACCAGAACGCTGGGACCTTCTAAGGAGATAGAACAACGGCTCAGCCCCAGGACAACATCAACTTCATTGATTCGGCCAATTCACTGATTGTTCAACATTCATTGATTCTGCACCCAGCTCCATGCCAGAGAGAGCTGAGGCGTCCGGCCTTACCCTCAGTGGGCTCATACTCCCATCTCGGGGAGACCCATGTCCAGGTAATCACAACCCCAGCACGGGCAGGGCTCAGGTGGGAGAGTCAGGAAGGGCCCCTGGGGAAAGCAGAACTGAAATCTGGTGCTACAGAGTCCAGAGCCAGGTAGCCCGAGTTGGAATCTCTCACTAGCTGTGTGACCTTAGGTAAGTCATTTAACCTCTCTGTACCAGTGTCTTCATCACAGGAAGGACCAGTTCCCACTTTGCAGGGTTGCTGGGAGGTTTACACCAGCTGGCCCTGCACATAGTAAGTGCTTGACCAACGTTAACTGTTATCTTCAAACTGGGCGGCACACCCCCAAGAATGATTACTAATCCTTCACTGGTTTAAACTGCAGAAATGCACAGCCCTAGGGGTAGTTGGCAGGGTGCTAGGCCGATTCCAACTCCATCTACGTGGGGCTGTGAGGAGGCCACAGCCCAGACCTCAGGGACCTGTGTGTGGCCACATAGCACCTGAACTGAGGACAGAGCCAGGCTTGGAGCCTGAACCTCAGAATGCGAGACCGGGAGCTGGTTCAAGGTGAGGTCCTCCTGTGCAAATCGTGCAGCCTTGGGGCCAGGACCCGGGAGCTGTCCCCACCTGTGGAATGTCAACCTCGGCAAAGTGCTGGTAGCAGCCGTCTGCGTTCTCGCCGCTAGTCCAGTCGCCGTACACAAGGTCGTGCTGCTCCCAGAACAGGGCTGACGTGGCGTTGAAGTCTGTAAAGTGCTCGTGCTCTGAGATGTACACGTGCAGGTTCTATTGAGAGGAGACGCAGGGAGCTCAGTTAGGGCCACTCCTGAGAAACTCTGAAGGCTGACAGATAAAGGGCTGTGGTGGTGGGCTGCGCTCAAGTATGAATAACTTTTTGTTGAAGGGAGAAACGAGGGAGGTGGTTAAGGAGAGAAGAGTAGCAGCTAGCAGAATAAATCTGTTTTCTTGCCCTGCCTGGTGTGGCTCTGTGGACTGAGCACTGGCCTGTAAACCAAAGGATAGCCGGTTCAATACCCAGGCAGAGCACATGCCTCGGGTGCAGGCCAGGTCGCCAGTTGGTGGCATGTGAGAGGCAACCAATCCATGTATCTCTCGTCCACTGATGTTTCTCTCCCTATTACGCCCCTCTCATTCAGTAAATAAATCAATCTTTAAAATAATCTGGCCCTGGCTAGTAACACAATGGATAAGGCACTGGCCTGCAAACCCAATGGTCGCTGGTTCTGGTCCCCAGCCAGGGCACATTAATGAGCTTGCAAGCCAGGTCTCCAGCCAGGTCTGTAGCTGGAGGCAGGTGAAAGGCAACCATACATTGATGTCTCTCTCCCTCTCTGCCTCCCTCCCGTTCCCCAAAAATGATAATGAAACCTTTATAAGTAATAATAATAAAGTAAAACACATTAAGGATCCTGTTAAGATGTTTCGTAAACAACTGAGTGACTCCTTGGATGCCCTCTTCCCCAGAGACAGAACCCTGCTCGAAACCGAGAGAATTTACTTTTTTCCTTATGGGTGTCACCTGAGTGACAGGTTTCACGGGTTGTGGACAGGCCCAGAGTCCTCAGCTCTGGAGCTGCTCACTGGCCTGACAGAAACCAGGGACCGGATCACCGCCTATGTCAGCCCCGCCCTCCCCGCAGTCTCATCTCCCGTCTGGCCTCCCAGCGGGCAGTTACCATTAAAGTGTCTTTGGGGAACAGGTTGCGGCTGGCAACGCGCGGGGCTCCTCCGGGGCCCACCTGGTCCTGAGGGGCCTGCCCTCGGCGGAACCAGCTGCTGATGGCCCAGATGATGAAGATCCTAAGGAGGGAAGCAGGGCAGGTGGTGAGTTCCCCAAGCCTTTTCTTTCCGATGTGGATCCACCTGACCCGCTTCTGACATGCACCCAATGGGGCCTGACCTGGCTGGTGACCAATTTTGGAGGGTCCCTGAGAAGGCAGTCACAGGGCTGGTGAGAAGACAAGGTTCCCCCAAAGGCCATGTCTGGGGAAGAGACTCCAGATTCCACTGTTTGCTAGTGACAGGGCCCGATGCTGCCCTGGTCGCCATGCAGACCCCCCACCCACACACACACATCGAGTCCTCCGGGAGCTCCTGGTGACCAGAGGACACAGGGGCTTGAACCCTTGAAACCTCAGATCTAGGAGACATGATGTCCCAGTCTTCTCGAGTCCCTAAGTGAGACAACCTGAAGAATCTAAAATCCCAGTGTTTTATAAGCACAGAACCTTAGAGAGCAACATTTTAGAAACCTCAACTGAAAACTGGCAAGCAAAATAGTAAATAAAGGGTTAGCCTTGATTTTTAGTAGCAATGAGCTTGGTTATACAGACTAACTCTCCTGTTGGAAAAACTTGGAAAAGTTTGATAAAAATGTACACTCTAAGCCCTGAGTGGCGTGGCTCAGCTTGGGTTGGTTACTGTCCTACAAAGCAAGAGGGCACTGGTTCGATTCCCAGTCAGGGACATGCCTGGGTGGTGGGCCAGGTCCCAGCTGGCGGTATGCAAGAGGCAACCAGTCAATGTTTCTCTCTTACATCGGTATTTTTCTCCCTTCCCCTCTCAAAAAATAAAGTTGTTTTTTAATGAATGCAGTAAGAATATTAATATTTGTTTTAAATATATAGCATTATGTACCTTAATGTAACAGAATACAAATATGCTACTCGTATGTGAGAGAGAAAAATAAACATCTAGTATGATATCAGGTCCCTCAGGTACAGCAGCTATATAATTATTACACAAGTACTTACTCAGCAGCAATACCTGGCTCTGAAGCCCAGCTCTGCCACTTACTGTGTGACCTCTGACAAGACTCTTAACCTCTCTAGGCCTCCGTTCCTCCACCGTTAGAATGGGAAAACACTACCTTCCTTGTAGGGTTGTCGCCATGCGTTAAATGCATCGGTACATACACATGCTATGATTGGGATATAGAAATATATATGTATGTATCTCACCCAGAATGAAGCCTGGCATGTATTCAGTAGGTAGAAATGTTAATTATTATTGTTATTTTCATCAAAGAGAAAAAAAGACACAAAGACGCCGGAATGGAAACTCACTACCAGGAAATGCTGATGTGGGTCGGGTGCCTCCCTGCTGAGCCCTAAACCCCACACCCAAAGGCAGAATCCTGCATGGGAACTTGTCTCTGCCTGTGGGAGCCACAGAGCCCTTGGGTGTGGGGTCTCAGGAGCCACAGTCCAGCTGGCCATCTGCTGCCTCCCCAAAAAGCTCCTGATGCACATGGCTGGGGAAGGTCTAGCACTGCCAATCTCTGGGGAACCCTACCTCCAACAGAAGTTCCCATCTGCCTGAATATGCCCAGGGAAAGTGAGGGAGCAAGGAGGCCCACTGGCAGCTTTGCCCCGTCAGTATGTGGCCTGTGTGGGGGGTGGTAGTTGGGTCCCAACCCCTCTGGTCTTCCAAGTCCCCTATAAAATGAGGCAGATTGGACAAAACCTTTTTAGGTTCCAGATCTCCAGAGCCCTGAAGAATGCAAGACCAGTATGTGCACTCATATACCCACAGGTTTGGGGACCCACCCACTTGGGTGGAGACCCCCCCACCCACCCAAGCATCGCAGGCCTGGCAGCCCTGCCGGAGGACGCCAGGCCCAGAGGGGACGGGCCCACACCTAATGCTTTTCAACTTCCCAGAGTAAGGAACTAAGAGACTTGGAATAGTCTCTCCTATGCCAAATAGAAGGTACTTTCACGGATTTAGAAAAAATTTGAAGTTATGAAAAGTACAGTGAAAACTTTCCCTCCGTTTACCTACCCAGTTGCCATCCCGCCCCATCTCCAGGTAACCACTGGTGAGCCTGCCCCGCAAAAAGGCCATTTTAATACAGTCTGCTGGAAGCTTGGGGGAGTTCACAGGCCCCGCAAGACAAGGACTGAATTCCACTTTAAGAACTCCGGGAGAGACTCTGAACTGTTTGGAGCTGCCTGGCTCTAGGAAGGAGATTAACCTACACTGTGGCTGTAGGAAAATGCCTATCTATAGGAAGTTCTTTCGTGTAGTGATGTGGAAAGATTCCTAAAACATGCTGTTAATGAAAAAAAAGCAAGGTGCAGAACTGTGTAAAATAGGCTGCTTCATGTAAAAATGAAGGAAAACATAAAAATAATCATTATTTGTAGCTGCTGGAAGCATAAAAGCAGCTCATATATAAGAAAATGCTGCCCTGGCTAGTGTGGCTCAGTGGACTGAGTGCCAGCCCAAGAACCAAAAGGTCGCCAATTTGATTCCTGGTCAGGGCACATGCCTGGGTTGCAGGGGGACAGCGAGAAGCAGCTGACTGATGTTTCTCTCCCTCTATTTTTCCTTCTCTTCTCCTCTCTCTAAAAAATAAATCACAATCTTCAAAAGAAAGAAGAAAAAAAAGAAGAAGAAAAAGAAAAAGAAATTGCCAGGTCCATATTGGACATAGGTATGGGACACCCACAGCTGAAGAAGTCTGGGGTACAAGTCAGGAATGACACACAAGGATCCTGATTGAAGAGGGCAGTTTCTTTCTTGCACAGCTTCTCAGCATCTTGTGTGACCCTCTCAGAGGACACCACCAGGAAGACGGGTCTGTCCCCACCAGAATGTGATCAGCAACTGCACCGAGGATTGTGGGGGGGCTACCTTTTAACTGTTCCTCTTTATAATACATGTTCTGGGGTTTTATGAAGTGAACAAAAGCAACCTAAAAGCAATTGTGGCCACCTTGGACAGAGCGCGGGCCTGCTCCTGCGCCCCGCAGCTGGCACGGATTCACACGGAATGGAAGTCTTTCCATGATCTGTGAGCTGTCAGGATTCCTCTCCAAGGAGAAAACTCAGCATCAGAGGGGCAATCACCTCAGGGCAGGGGCGGGGCGGTCAGGGGACAGCTAAGATGTCAGAGCAGACCCATGCTTTTAGATACAGTCTGATGCTACCTGTCCCCCTGCCCTCAAATTTCAGTGGCTGATCCCCTACTTTAGACAAGCAATCTGCTCCCAAGTTTTCTCTACTTTGAACAATGGTCTGTGAGCATCCTTATGTAATCTCATATAGGCCATTACAGGTCTGTATTTACATAAGATGACCGCCAATATATTCTACTTCTTTGCTCTCTTTTTCACATTTTTCTATGTTATTTGTTTTATTTTTATACGACAAATTGTGCATTAGTTACAAGTTTAGGGGGAAAAATTAGTAAGATGGCACAGAAAGGATGAGTCCTTGCTCCCCCGGAACCACTATCCTGTTCTGCCTCAGAAATAGAACCCCACCCTGGCTGGTAGCATAGTGGATAAGGCCCCGGCCTGCGAACCCAAAGGTCGCAGGTTCGATTCCCCAGCCAGGGCACATAACCAGGTTGCAAACCAGGTCTCCAGTCAGGTCTGTGGCTGGAGGCAGGTGAAAAGCAATCATACATTGATGGCTCTCTCCCTCTCTGCCTCTCTCCCTTCCCCTCTTTCTAAAAAAATAATGAAATAAAATCTTAAAAAAAAAAAAAAAAAAAGAAATAGAACCCCTGCTTTTAGGCAGAGTGCTGTTTCCCAAAATAAGGACCACACTTCCCAAGGTGCCTTGCATCTGGCTATGGCCATGCTGGAACGTTCTAGGCAAGGGGATGACTGTTTTAAACAATGCCGTCCTGAATCCCTTAGAGCTGATAAGAGGAGGAAGTGGTTGCCTAACTGCACGGTCTAGTCTCTTGACCATTTTGCTGCCTCTCCAGGAAGAAAAAGAAATGTCCATTTTGTGGAAAGGTAAACAAAGACCCTCTCACCAAGTCTAGAAAGGCAAAGATAGAACCCAGCCCCAGGTATATTCCACCCGCCCCCCCCAACCAGTATTCCCCCAGGGCCTCAGTCAGAAGCCAGACTTCAAGAAGGCATGCCCTGTGCTCCCACTGCCCAGGGATGACCATATAAATCCACATGTTGAAGGATCACCACCGGCTAATCACAAAAGGATGGACTGGCCCTGGCTGCGGTGGCTCAATGAATTGAGTGCTGGCCTGCAAACCAAAAGGTCGCCAGTTCGATTCTTAGTCAGGGCACACGCCTGGGTTGAGGGCCACCAATTCACATTCCTCTCTCACATGGATATTTCTCCCCCTTCTCTCTAAAAATAAATAAATAAAATCTTCAAAAAAAAAAAAAAAAAAACAACAAGAGGATGCCGGCATGACTGCTGAAGTGAGGTACTGAGAGCAGTCAACTCCTAGGGACAGAAAGGTTGGCAGGAGAGGAAAATGAGGAGCTCATGTTTAATGGGGACAGAGTTTCACTTTGGGGAGAAGAAAATGCTGCGGAGATGAATGTTGGCCACGGTTGCACAACAACGTCATCATACTTAACGTCACTGAATGCTACACTGAAGAATAGTCAGAGTGGGCCCTGGCCATGCAGCTCCATTGGTTAGGGCACTGTCCCAATATGCCAAGGTTGCAGGTTAGATCCCCAGTCAGGGCACATGCAAAAATCAACCAACGAATGCATAAATAAGTGGAGCAACAAGTTGATATTTCTCTCTCTTCCTTCACAACTGTGAGAAATTCTCGTGTTGTTTAAACCTCCCGGTTGGTGCTATGTTACAGCATCCCGAGAATGTTAACAATGTGGTATATATTACCACATTAGAAGAATTCTAGCCCTGGCTGGTGGCTCAGCAAATAAGGTGCTGGCCTGCAAACCCAAAGGTCGCAGGTTCGATTCCCAGCCAGGGCACATAACCAGGTTGCAAGCCAGGTCTCCAGCCAGGTCCACGGCTGGAGGCAGGTGAAAGGCAACCGTACATCGATGCTTCTATCCCTCTCTGCCTCTCTCCCTTCCCCTCTCTCTCTGGAAAAAAAAAATTTTTTTTAAACCCTTAAAAAAATTCTATACAGATACACCAAGTAAATAAAGAATTCTATCATAATAGGGAAACAAAAAGACTCCCCACCAACAGACAAACGATGGACACCCTCAAGGATTTTTTTCCTTTCTTCTTTATGCTTTTCTTACTTGAACTATCTGCAGCAAACGAAACCAAAGCAGCCTCTGCTCACCTGAACAGCACACCTTTGATGACCTGCCAGGCGTTGGGTGCTGGCTGGGGCGGTGGGTTCTGGGGCTGGGTCTCTGTGGGCAGGTCCCTCCCGATGCTGCCATTGCTGGTCACCTGCAGGAGACAGAGACCAGGGTAAGGAGGGAGAACGCAGCCTGCGGCACCTGGTGTGTCAGGCACCTCTGTGTGCGCACACCTGGCACAGGGCCGATCAGAGAAGGTACCTGGTTCAGCCTGAAGGTCAGGGAGCACTTCTTAGAAGAAGGGCCATCAGAGACCTAAAACCCAAGTGACCAGTGCAGAGGAGGCAACGAGGGAAGCAGCACGTGCAGGAACAAAGGTGGGGAGACACGATCTGACTCTGAGGACTGTCCATGGCTCTGTGGCGCTGAAGCTGGAGCCCAGGAGCAAGGATGCAAGGAGGTAACTACGGGGGCCAATGCAGAAGGGGCCATGTGGCAGGTGCACGGGGTGGGTTTATCTAAACGGTCCTTCCCAGGGCAGACAGTTCCCAAGGCCTCCTCTGTAGCCGGCCCTGTGCAGGCCCATCCCTTCGGCAGCTTCTGAGAGAGCGGGTGAGTCAGAGATCACGACCAGAGGATGAGCCACACCGCAGCGAGCTGTAGCGAAGGGAACTGCAACGCACACAGCGTACACCGCTCTGTGGGCCACAACTATGAGCATCTCCAGGCGGGCTCAGGGAGGCTCAGCCACTTGAGTGCATCACCAGAAAGGACAACCGCAGCAGGATGACAGGGAGGCATTCGGGCTTCCCAATGGAAGAATCTCCACTCAGAAACAGAAGCTCAGAAGCAGAGGATTTCATGTCAGGTTTGGAAGGGCCCAAGATGGAGTTCTTCCCACCCCTCTCCTTGTACCTACCACCTCCCCAGTCCTGCCCTCCTCCTTCCTTCCAGCTCTGTCCCCTCACCCCTCAGTCTTTAAGAAGTAGAACCTGGCCCTGGCTGGTGTGGCTCTGTAGATTGAGCATCTGCCTACGAACCAAAAGATTGCCGGTTCAATTCCCAGTCAGGGCACAGGCCTGGTTGTAGGCCGGGTCCCCAGTGGGGGCATGTGAGAAGCAACTGCTTGATGTTTCTCTCCCTCTTTCTTCTTCCTTTCCCTCTCTCTGAAAATATATTAATTGAAAAATAATAAGAGGTAGGGTCAGAACTGTTGTGGTCACTTGGTCACTGGCAGGGCTGGCAGAGCAGGGGCTCGATAAATACCTTTGGAACCAACAAATGCTTCCGAAGGGCCTGCCCCCAGCACCCAGGCTACCCAAATCCACCCACTCTGGGGCCTCTACTGCCCAGTCTTGCCCCTGCCACAGCTCCGAGCCCACTCCTCTGCAGTCTTCTTCAGACTGCAGAGCCACCGTGGCTGGGGTGACTCAGTGGATCGAGCGTCTGCCTGGGAACCAAAGGGTCATCAGTTCAATTCCCAGTCAGGGCACATGCCTGGGTCACCAGCTGGGTCCCCTGTTGGGAGCAGTGGAGAAGCAACCAATCAATGTTTCTCTCGCACATCTATGTTTCTCATCCTTTCTTCCTCCCCCTCTTCCCCTATCTCTAAGAATAAATAAATAGAATCTTGAAAAAAAAAGAAAAAGCCCCAGGGATCAGGACCAGAGGACCCCCTGGCCAGACAGGGCTGCCAGGAAGCTGAGGCCAGTGTTTGTTAAACATGTCATTTGTCACTCCCTGTCCCCTTTACCAGCACTTTTCCCTGTCATCTTCTCAAGTGCAGGACAGCACCACGATAAAAGGGGGGAGTTCTGAGGCCTAACAGACCAAGGCTGCAGGACCTGTCCCCCTGCTTTTCCTGGCTGTAAGGGTTTCAGCATGTCACTTCCCCCCAGGGCTAAGGCTAGACTGTGAAAATACAGGTACATTTTGTTCAGAAAAATTTCTTTCAAGTATGAAAAAGGTAATTCCTGAGCATCCACTGTGTGCCAGGCCCTGAACTATGTGGTAGAACCAGTAGTGGGAATACAGCTCTGGGTCCTGCTCTCCCAGACCTCAGGATCTAGAGGAAAACACAACTACAGAACAGTAAACAAGACCATTAAAATGGTAAACAGGCCCTGGCTGGTGCGGCTTAGTGGACTGAGTGCCAGCCTGTGAACCAAAGGGTCACCAGTTCAATTCCTAGTCAGGGCACATGGCTGGGTTGGAGGCCAGATGCCCCGTTGGGGGTGCACAAGAGAACCACCCATGGATGTTTCTCTCTCTCTCTTTCTCCCTCCCTTCCCCTCTCTCTAAAAATAAAAGACAATCGCCCTGGCTGGTGGCACATTGGATACTGCACCAGCCTGCGAACGCAAGTGTTGCTGGTTCGATTCCCAGCCAGGGCAACATAGCCAAATTGCAAGCTAGGTCTCCAGCCAGGTCTGTAGCTAGAGACAGGTGAAAGGCAACCATACATTGATGCCTCTCTCCCTTCCACTCTCTCTGAAAAATAATAAAATCTTTTTAAAAATTAAAAACAAAAATAAAAATATAATGTATTTAAAAATGGCAAAAGTCACCAGTGTGACTCAATTCATTGGGCATCATTCCAGAAAGCGAAAGGTTACCAGTTCGATTCCCCGTCAGGGCACAATGCCTGGGTTGAGTTTGGTTCCCAGTCAGGGTGCGTAAGAGAAGAAACCAGCCTATGTTTCTCATATCCATGTTTCTTTCTCCTTCCCTTCCCCTCTCTAAAAATAAGGAAATAAAATCTTTTTTTTTTTTTTCAAATGGTAAACCCGAAGGAAACAAGCAGGGGGAGATGACAACAATTTTTAGATAAGAGGGTCAGGGAGGCCTCCCAGGGGAGCTATCTTTGACATGCAGGTGAGGATGTGCTGCGAAGAGGGAAAGGTTCAGAGAAGGGGTTTGCCAGGGACAGGAGAGATCAGACAGGCACAATGGCCCCCTCATTCAGGGCTGGCTCGCTCCTGGGAGCACTGCGGGGGCCAAGTAGCAGTTTCCAGCAGGCCTGGGCTGATTCTGGATCAAGAAATGCAAGCTTGAAGCCAGGCCAGGATTTGAACCTGCATCGGGCTGGCTTCCAGGTCTGTTCACTTATCCACAATAGACAAACCTTCCTACAGAAATGCAGATGAAAGCCGCAATGAGATGTCACTTCACTACGAGGGCCAGCATCGAAAAGGTGGACAGTCGTGAGTGCCGGTGAAGGGGTGAAGAAATCGAAAGGGTTGCACACTGCTGGTGGGGAAAATGGACCGCTGCTTGGAAAAACATGGTCGCAACTTAAAAAGTCAAAGGTGCACCTGCCACACAAACCAGCAATTCCACTCCTGAGCCTCTACCCAAGAGAAACAAGAACGTATGTCCACCCAGAGCTAATACACAAATGTTCACAGCAGCATCATTCCTAGCTAGAAATAACCCAAATGTCCAGCAATGAATAAACACACTGTGATGCATGTGTGCAATGGAGTAATCCTCAGCAACAGAAAGGCACCCTGCTAGGGGCAGCGTGTGACTACAAAAGGGGGTGCAAGTATTCTCAGACCGGACCGTGGTGACGCTTGTACCGCACAACTGCGCAAAAGTATTAAAAGCCACTAAAGTCTATACTGAGCACAGATGAACGTGACCGTGTATCTAAACTATTCTTCAATAAAAAGGTCATTCTCTGGTGGCTCCTGCTCCCCTTGGAGTGAAGGCCAAGTCCTCACCATGGCCCTCCAGAGCCTGACCTGGCTCCCCCACTGCCTCTCTGCTCACCCACCAGCTCCAGCCACACCAGCCTCCTCACTGTTCCTTCCTCACACCAGGCACCTCCCACCTCCGGGCCTCTGCACTGGCTGTTCCCTCCACCTGAAAGGCTTTTCCCGCACGTATCTGCATGCCTCCCTTCCTCATCTCCCCCAAGTCTCTGTTCAAATGTAAGGTCTTCCCAGGCTACCCTCCTAACCAGCCCTCACCTCCAGTCTCCCTCCCAGGTTTATTTCTGTCTATGGAACTTATTACCATCTGACCCACTACATATTTTCTTATTGATCTGATTCATGGTTAGTCCCTGAAGCCCTCAAATAGAATGGGAGCTTCAAGAGGGCAGGGCCTCTGTATTGTTCACAGCTGCATCTCCTGCATTAGCAGGGGGGCCTAGCCTACAGCGGGGACGAAATACATGTTGACTGATCGAATGAAGGGTGGATCTGTGGGCCCTGTGTCTCAGCCCCCAACCAAAGGAGGAGCAGGCTGGCTGGAGCAGAAGACTGCTGAGGCCCCTCTGGACCCTACAGGCTGGGGGAAGATGGTGATGGCTGTGGACACAGCAGCGACTGAAACATGGTTCCTGCTCTTAGGCCACCATGTCCAGTCTCACACACAATACCCACTAAGGGGCCAGGAAGTGGCTGATACCATGAGCCTGGGCTGGGGCTGGGAGGATGCAGACAGGCTTTCTGGGGGATGTCCCCACTGAGTACCTGGACCCACCATGGGAATTCCACCTCAGCCTAACCTCTGCCTCAAGAGTCATTCGTTCCACTAACACTGAGCATGTGCTTTGTCCCAGGTCCTCAATCAGGCCGTGCTAGGGACACAAAGATGACCAGAACAGTCCCAGTTCTGCCCTCCAGGGGCTCCCAGCCCAGGGGAGGAGGCATATGGACAGTGACAAGCCAGTGTGGGTAGCACTGAGGACAGGGGAGCCCAGGAGACAAGCAGGAGTCCTGATCCAGTCTGAGAGAGTAAGAGGAGGCTTCCTAGGGGAGAGAATGTCCAAGATGCACGGGACTAGCAAGGATTGGGTAAAGAGGGAGAAACAGAGGCACAGGCTGTGAGGAACAGGCATCGAGGCACATTCCTGAAAATAAAAGAGCTTCCGAGTGGCTGATGCTCCTCTCATTCCAGTGATTCTCAAGCTGGGGCAATTCTGTCCCACAAGGGACAGTTAGTAATGTCTGAGGACATTTCTGGTTGTCACAACTGGGGAGGGGTGGGTATGCTACCATTACCTAATGTGTAGAGGCCAAGGATGCTGCTAAATATTCTAAAATGCACAGGACAGCCCCCCAAGGGAAGAACAGTCCAATCCAAAATGTCAGTTAAGTGCTGAGGCTGAGAAATCCCAGCACAGTCTGAAGAAAATCAGATCATGCAAGGCCTTAATCTGCTAAAGAATTTGTATTTTACCCTGAAGGTAAAGGAGTAAGTCTTAACAGAAATTCAGAAGGAGAAAAAAACCTTCAGCAAGACGGGAAGCCACCGAAGACAGGGACAGAATCTTCAGTCCAGTGCTAACTCAACAAACATTTCCTGAGGCCGAACCCCCAAGCCAAGCCCTAGGTGAAAATGTTAAACCAGGTATGTGGGGCTGGCTCTGTCTCACAAATCTCATCCTGATGTCCCCCCAGGTGATATTATTTGCCCTTCCTCTTGGCTCCCTTGGTTCCTGGCACAGGGATCTGTCACCACCACCCTAACCATCCAGGATTAAAACTCTTTACATGTCAGTCTCTCCCACTCCACTGAAGACAGGGACACAGCTGTAGCCATCGTTGTGCCCATCACATGGCGGGCCCTCCTGCTTAACCCCGCCACTTACCACTGGAGAAATAAGGGCTCAGAGAGAGACAGGAACTAGCACAAGGTCACAAAGAAAGTCAGCTTCCTTCTCCCCCCTCCCAACCTGAGCTGCTCTCCCCAGTGCTGCCTCCCACCTGTCAGTGACATCCCAGTGGGTGGGTCGACAGCACCTTGCTGTCACTCCACAGATTCCTTCAACGCCTGATGGGTAGCTGCCTGAACTAGCAGCCTCGGTGTAGTTAAGGCAAGGATAGGTCTGAAGTCAGAGCCTGGACTAAATCCTCCATAGGGTTAGTTTATGATAAAAGCACACGCACCTATCCCAGTCCTGACCATGCAGGGTCAGCAATGTCTGGTAACTGCTACATGGAATGAACCCCAAACCCAACCTGGGTGACCTTCTGCAAGTGACTCAGTCTCGCCGTTCCTTGGCTTCCCATCTGTAATATGGGTCTGTCTCCCTCCACCGCCTGTGCCCTCGCCCACGATGACTACCTGACTCCCCCCCGAAAATACGAAACTCCCAATGAATCGATCACTGACCACACGTCAGGCACTGCAAGAGAGACCCTGAAAGCCTGACCATTCTAGGATCTGCTGCGGATTCTGAAATCAGGAGTCAAGAACTAAGGAACCTGGGTACAAGTGTGCGTCCTTCCATGTCAGTCTCCGGCTCGAGCAACGAGCCCGGCGGTCGCCCCGCGCGAGCGTGCAGGGGACCCAGCGCGCAACAGGGCCCCGCTCCCTGCACTGTCCGGCCTCCGGGCCGCTCAGCCCCGCCTGGGCCCGGTATTCAAGGTCCCTCTAGGTAAGTAGCCCCTGATGCACAGGATTCCGCAAAAAGGGGCAGGACACGCTCCGTGGGAGGTACCCCGGGTGGGGAACAACATCTCAGTCCCCTCTCGGCCTCCGTACCTGACCGGAGCCACCTCCTCCGGCCGCCACCACGGCGCTGCCAGCCCCGTCCGTCTCCTGCGCCGCCGCCATCTTCCCGCTCCGGGTCCCCGCCCCCGCCGCCAGCTCCGCCCCGTCCCCGACAGCACCAGCGCGATCGCGCGAGATTTCACCTTTGCCCGACCGGCCGGCCAATGTACCGGGCCGGAGCGCCTCAGCCACGCCTCTTGGAAGAGCTGCTTCCGGCTATAAAGGAACCAACCCGGCCACCGTACTGCCCTCTCCTAGTAGCACGTTTGTTTTCCTCTAGTAGACACACTGCCGCCGCCAAACTCCCAGGACTTTCTCGACTAACATATGCGCTTCCCAAGGTCTCCATTTCTTCTGTCCTCTAGAATAAACCCGCCTCTTCTAGTTATAATAAGCCTTCTAAACTGTCCGGCTCGCTTCACTCCGCCGGTCCTCGAGTTCTTCCCGTTCCGTCCTTCTTGAGCTTCCCCGGCCACCGTAACGCTGCAAAAAAATATCTGGCTCGAGCCACGCCCCCTCCTGCGTTAAAGGAACCTTCTTGGCGACCGTTCGGGATTCGGAGCGGAGGTCCTTTGGCCTCGCCCTGTGACCCGTTTTCATAATTCAGCCTTTTCTCCCAAAGTCCGCTTTAATTACAGTCTCCCTGTGCATTCAGAGTACTATTTCAGGATTCTCTCGGCCACCGCACCTCCAAGTTGGACTCTGCCAGCCTTTTCCCTAGCCGTCAGGCCGCCACGTGAGCGCGCAGGTGCCACGTGAGCGCGCAGGTGCGTTCTCTTGGTGGTCTTCGCTCTAGAGCCGACTTTGCAGCTCGGAACTCCGCTTCTGGGACTGTAGGACTCCGTAGTTTCTTAGCTCTAAGCCTGGACACTTGTTCAGAGTCCGGGGAGGGTGTTTACGAAGGCCCACCCAGAGAGGACAGGAGATTCTCAGCCGCTGCACTCGGTGGAAGTCTGACCTGGGTTTAAACCCTTGGTTGTACTACTGATTGGTTAAGTGATCCCGGGCAATTGACAGACAGCTTTAACCTTCAGTTTCTTCCTCTTACAAAGTAGGCATTATATAAGCACCTGGCCCCCTGCCACACGCTTAGTTAGGTGATCAACATTCTGCATTGTTAACTGCCAACCTTACGCATTGCCTGGAAGAGAGACATTAGTTATTATTTTACTATCTACTTCCTTCACATCCCGCTAGGTCTCAGCTCAGTAATAATGGCACCTCCCCCAGGAAACCCTCCCGGACCCTTCAGTCTGGGTGGGGCACCGCCTCCCAGTTCTCCAAGATCCCTGGACTACCTTGCCCCATCCCTGCTCAATTTGGGTCATCATGTCAGGGAAGGGTGTGTTGTCTTTTGCCCCGGGGCAACACGCCCAGGTTGTCCAGGTAATTGCTGTGTCCTTCAGCAATGCCCCAGGGGTTGAATGTTGAGTGAGAAAAAAAAAAAATTCTCAGTGGAGCCCTGGCTAGTGTGGCTCAGTGGATTGAGCCCCGGCCTGGGAACCAAAAGGTCGCAGGTTCAATTCCCAGCCAGGGCACATCCTGGATTGCAGGCCAGGTCCCCAGTTGGCGGGGTGTGCGTGTGTGTGTGTGTGTGTGTGTGTGTGTGTAAGAGGGAACCACACATTGATGTTTCCCTCCCTCTCTTCCTCCCTTGCCCTCTCTCTACAAATAAATGACCCAACACAAGGGCAAGTAGAAATCGGAGAAAACTTCTTGCCTAGTCTCCTCTTACAGATAATAATGATAATAATGATTCTTTGAAGTGGTAGGCCCAGTCTTTTAAGTCCAGGGGTGAATGAAGTACCCAAGACAGAAAGGGGGTGGGGCACTGTGGAGCAGACTAAGATTTTGTGGGCCTCATTTTTTTTCTTTTACTGTTTTTAATGCTTTAAAAAAAAAGATTTTATTCATTATGTTTAAAGAGAAGGGCAGGGAAAGAAGAAGAAAGGGAGAGAAATATCAACGCATGGTTGCCTTTCACCTGCCTCCAGCTAGCGAGCTGGCTGGAGACCTGGCTTGCAACCTGGTTATGTGCCCTGGCTGGGAATCGAACCAGCGACCTTTGGGTTTGCAGGCTGGCACCAATACACTAAGCCACCAGCCAGAGCCTGTGGGCCTCTTTTAAAACTACAAACTTACAAGTAGAAATTTAAAAAGAAAACCAAAGAAAGCCTAGGCAAGTGAGGAGCTTCAAAGCTTCATGTTTTGTTTTGTTTTGTTTTAAGATTTTATTTATTATTTACAGAAAGCGAGGAAGGGGGAGAGGCAGAGAGAGAGAGAAACAGAGAAACATCAATGTATGGTTACCTTTCACCTGCCTCTAGCCACAGACCTGGCTTGCAACCTGGTTATGTGCCCTGGCTGAGAATCGAACCAGCAACCTTTGGGTTCTCAGGCCAGTGCCTTATCCACTGTGCTACCAGCCAGGGCCCAAAGCTTCGTCTTAAGCTTCACTGGAACCCCATCTCTGCTCTCAATTCTAGATACAAAATGCCCCAACCTGCCTTTCCTCTCTCGTATTCAGCTAAGTCCTGATCTACTGAAACATTGGAGGCTTTCAGCTGGAGTGTGACCTTAAATGGGACCCCTGCATAGCCCTGCATAGTCTGTTGAGCAACCAAATAAATCCATTTATTCCTTCCAACTGGTAAATAAAGCCCAGGCCAGACCCACTCTGCCCTCCACTAGGGGACGCCCCACACCGATCAGAGGCAGTAATTTCAGGCTCTAAGGGAGCAGGGGACTGGGGACCTGAACTGGGTTTTCAGAAGAGGTCGCAAGTCCGGGTTCCCTGGATTCTGAAGGAGAAATCTGGGGTTCTAGACACCCGAGTTCTCATGGAGGATTAGTGTGGGGGCCTGCACTATGGTGTCCTGAGGGGAATAGGACTGGGTTAGGGGCCTGAGAAACAAAGGAGGAGTCTGGCATGGGTACCAGGATTGGTTGGAAGCAGAACTGGCCCGGGCAGAGGTTTGGTTTGGCTTGAGTCCGTGGGAAACAAGTGGACAAAGCAGGGATTGTTCCTCCAAGGTCCCTGCTCCCACCACCCCCTAGGTTTGGCAGTCTCAGCTCTTCCCAAGCCCTGGGACTTAGGGACATTTCCCACAACCCCTCCCCAAGTCCCCTGTTTTCCACTAGATTCACAGCTGTCCAGCCTCCGGACCTGAGAAGACTGCCCCAACAGTGCTGAAAGACTGGCCGGAGGTTAATACCGAGCAAATTAGGAGAAATACAAGCCCTGGGTCCTCATTGGCCAACAGTCACAGCCCTAGGAACTGGGGGCCCAGGACCACTCCAGGGGTGTCAAACTCATTTTCACCTGGGGGGGGGGGCACATCAGCCTCCTGGTTGCTTTCAAAGGGCCTAATGTAATTTTAGGACTGTGTAAATGTAACTACTTAACAGTTAAGAGCTGTTAAGAGCCCTGGCTGGTAGCACAGGGGATAAGGTGCCGGCCTGCGAACCCAAAGGTCGCAGGTTCGATTCCCCATAGCCCAGCCAGGGCACATAACAAGGTTGCAAAACAGGTCTCCAGTCAGGTCTGTGGCTGGAGGCAGGTGAAAAGCAGCCATACATTGATGTCTCTCTCCCTCTCTGCCTCTCTCCCTTCCCCTCCTTCTAAAAATAGTAAATAAAATTTAAAAAAAAAAAAAGAGCTGTTAAGGAGTAGTTTCATTTATACAGTATTACCATCACATTCAGCCCTTTGAGGGCAACTCGGCTGAGCATATTGTTAAATAACCAGAGACACCCGCATGTCACATACCATCCTCATCCATTGAGGTGGAGGGCCCAATGGGCTATCTGTTGCTACCTGTACCCTACTCCCTCAGGATCCCAGAGTCCCAAGTGCACAGCGGCTCTACCCACAGGCTCCAGCCCTTCCCTCCCTCAGACTGTGGAGCCTCTGTTCTTACTTGCACACCCTGTTCCTTTTGCCTGCCCTTCCCCACTCTCCAGAGACCCTCTTCCAACCACTAACCACCCCACCGAAATCCGGGGGCCAAGGGAGTGCCTCCACTCCTGCTTCAGCAAACACAGCCCCAAACTGTTTGCAGAACCCTGTGACCAGCCCAGTAAGGTCCTTCTGGGGGCCCTCCCTGCCCTACTCCCTATCCAAGGTGGCCGCATCCAGGCCTATCCTCACTTCCTCTGCTTTCCTTCATTGCCTGTATTGCTGAAGTTACCTTGTCCATTGGTTGGCTTGCTCATTCTCTGCCCACCCCACTGTTCAGCCTCTCTTGTTTGTGGCCTCCGGATGGAACAGACCTTCTAGCCCTGAGTGGGAGCTCAGGAAATGTGAAGGCTGTTGCTAATTAGAAGAGAACATTCCACAAATGTTTACTCACTAAAGCCAAATGAGATCAGGCCAGGACATCACCAACAGCTTTTTGAGGGGCCCCATGAAGACAGGATCGTCCGTCTTTTCCCTGCTGTATCCCCAGGGCAATAAATGCACACGAGGTGAATGTATAGGGATTGTCATGGAGGACAGCTTGTGTGGGTCTGTCCTTATGGGTCAGAGCCAACCTGGGCACTGATGTCCTATGCTCAGCAGTGATTCATGGGCACTAGTTTTCCCTCTGTCACAGGTGCGCTGAACAACTCCAGGCGATGGATGGCGCATTTTTTTAAAAGATTTTTTTTTTAATATTTTATTATTATTATTTTTTTAGGATTTTATCTCATTATTTTTAGGAAGAGGGGAAGGGAGAGAGGCAGAGAGGGAGAGAGACATCAATGTATGGTTGCTTTTTCACCTGCCTCCAGCCACAGACCTGACTGGAGACCTGGCTTGCAACCTGGTTATGTGCCCTGGCTGGGGAATCGAACCTGCGACCTTTGGGTTCGCAGGCCGGCACCTTACCCACTGTGCTACCAGCCAGGGCTTTAAAAGATTTTTATTTATTTTTAGAGAGAGGAGAAGAGAGGGAGAGAAACATCAATGTGTGGTTACCACTCACACACCCCCAACTGGAGACCTGGCCCACAACCCAGGCATGTGCCCTGACTGGGAATTGAACCAGTGACCCTTTGGTTTTCAGGCCAGCACTCAAGCCACTGAGCCACACCAGCCAGGGCAGTAGATGGCACATTTAAAGTGTCAGCCCAGGCCTTGGACATTGCTAGAGGCTGCCACAGGTTAGCTGTGTCCGTGGTTCATCGTTTTACAGTTGAGAAAGAAGGGCCTTAGTGAAGGACAGTCTCCAATTTTGTTGTGATATCATTTATTGTTATTATTATTCAGCTGTTTATTCCCACTTAACCAGGTTAGGGCTACCTACATATAATAGGTGCTCAATAAAATGTTGGATGGACTGAATGAATCCCTCCCGCTTGGCCCCGGAGATCTCAGAAAAGCAATCACATCAAAGAGAATAAACTTGTCCATTATTTTTTTACTTGATAAGAAATCAGGCTACAGTTGGGAGCAAGAGGCTGAGTACTGCTCGGAAGCGGGGGGTGGTCAGGGGACCAAGGAGTTGCTGGGGTCTGGACTATACCCCTTCCTGGAGTCCAGTTGTTACTCCTCTCCCTGAAGCAGATGAAGGACCTGGTCTGTAAAAATCCCTGCGTAAGTGGTCACAGCTGCTGTGCCCTTGCTGTATAGGTCCCTGGGGAGAAAGGACAGAGGGTCTGAGGGAGGAGGGGCTGGAGGTCCCCCGGCTCCTGGGTCCAAGAGAGGAGGGGTGGGGTGATACCTTATTTTCTCATCCACGGAGGGCAGGTAGGTCTTGTTGTACAGTCCCTGGGCTGTTGTTTTGGCTGTATCCCAGTAACTAGAAAGTGATTCCTGCATCTTGGAGAATAGCGAGGAGCCCTCTTCCTGGGATGCAAGGGACCCCTGGACCTCTGCAGGGGGAGATTGGGTTAGGAGGACTGTCAGGCCTACAGCAGGGGGGAGTGGGCAGGGAAGGTGGGGAGAAGGCAGGAGCAGGGCCAGACAGGAACTGCCAGGAAAGAGGCTTAGGGCTCATCACCCTCCTCACAGACCTGCCTCCCCTGCCCGTGACACTCACCAAATCCCAACACCAGGAGGAGGAGAAACAGAGCCAGGAAGTACCGGGTACCCATGGCGTCAAAAAACCTGGAACACCTGGAGGGGGTGGGGCAGGGCCACCAGAGACATTGATTCCTGAAGTGTCGCATTCAAAGGGAAGGGGCTGGGCTCCCCCCGGCCCACACCTCCACCCAAGTCAAGTTCCTCATGGGTTGGATTGGGCCTCCCTTCTCATGTGCAATGATTGTAATCTTGATTTTTTCAAAACCTTTTTAAAAATTATTTTATTTATTTCTTTTGAGAGAGAAGGGAAGGGAAGGAGAAGGAGAGGGAGAGAAACATCTGTTGGTTCCCTCTTGTGCGCCCCCAACGGGGAATCCAGCCCACAACCCAGGCACGTGCCCTGACTGGGAACAGAACTGGTGGCCCTCTGGTTTGCAGGCCAGCACTCAGTCCACTGAGCCACACCAGCCAGGGTTTATTTTTTAAAAATGTATGAGAAGCAAAAAGGGGATGGATGTAATACAACAACAATAAAATTTTTAAAAAAGTGTATGAGAGAGAGAGAGGGAATTTGTTCTTTCTCTCATTCATGCCGCCACTGATTGGCTCCTACATATGCCCTGACCAGGGATCGAACCCACAGCTGTGACACGCCAGGATTTCACTCCAACGAACTGACCCACCTGGCCAGGGCCTCTACTCCTGATTTTAACGTAATAATTCTGACATTCATTCATTCACTCAAGAAGCATTTCCTGAGCACTTACTGTGTCCCAAGCACAGTTCTGGGCCTGGCCACGAACACAGTGACAGTCCTGTTCTTAGGAAGCTGACACGAGGAAGAACAACCATGAACAAATATTTCCTGAGCCCTGGTAGGTAGTTTAATTGGTTGGAGTATCGTCCCAATATGCCAATATCCTCCCAGTCAGGGGAACGAACCAGGGAATGCCCATCAATGTTTCCCTCTTTTCCTCTCTCTCTAATAATCTGTTAGAAAACTAATTAATTAAAAACAGTCCTGCCTGGTGTGACTCAATGAACTGAGCGCTGGACTATGAACCAAAAGGCCACCAGAGCCCTGGCTGGTAGCACAGTGGATAAGGTGCCAGCCTGCAAACCCAAAGGTCGCAGGTTCGATTCCCCAGCCAGGGCACATAACAAGGTTGCAAACCAGGTCTCCAGTCAGGTCTGTGGCTGGAGGCAGGTGAAACGCAACCATATATTGATGTCTCTCTCCCTCTCTGCCTCTCTCCCTTCCCCTCTTTATAAAAATAATGAAATAAAATCTTTAAAAAAAAAAAAAAAAAAAAGGCCACCAGTTCGGTTCCCAGTCAGGGCACATGCCTGGGTTGCGGACCGGGTCCCCAGTTGAGGGTGTGCGAGAGGCAACCAACTGATGTTCCCCTCACACATTGCTATTTCTCACCCTCTCTTTCTCCCTCCCTTCTACTCTCTCTGTAAAGATAAATAAACTTTTTAAAAATTATTAAAAACAAATAATAAATGAAGAAAATATTATAAGTGCTCTGGGTGGGGTGGGGTGGGGTGCTGCCTCAGTAGAGGGTGGTATTTGTGCTGAGACCCAATCCGTGCAGGGACTTGTGCCCGGACTCAGGGTTCCTTAGGGCCCTCCTACCCCCTTTTGCCCCCTCCATCTGCGTCATTAGGGAGAGGTTGAGCTTCCACTCCGGAGGGGGCCCGGCAGGGACCAACATTCTATGATTCTAAATTCCGTGGTTCTAACCCAGGGATCTAACGTCTTGACTCTCTGTGATCTTTGTGCCCCACCCCTCGACCCTCACGCGTGCACTGGAGCCCCTCTCTTACCAGACTCAGGACGAGGTCCTCACCAGCTCCCAAGGGCAGAGAGAGACTTTATAGTTCCCAGGATCCACCTCCCCTCGGGGCCGCTGCAGCCACCTGGCTGCCTAGGCCAAAGTTCAGGCCAACAGAGCCACTGAGGGGTGGGGTAGGGGCACCGAGGGCAGTGATGTCCCCTGAGGTCAAGCCACAGAGAGCCCCCACTCTGGAAATTCACCCCTGAGAGGGACAGGCTGGACAGGGGCTGTGGAGCGGTTGGGGGGCTTTGGGAACCCACCAGGAATGGGATCTGGGCCTTCATTGCATGGGAAATAAAGATATGATAGGTATGAGTGGGGGGTCTCTGGGGGAACCTGCAAGCCCCCCCTCCTCTCCGGTTTTCACCCTCCACCCCAAACTGAGGAGCCTAAAGTCTCCCACCCCCGACAAGCCCAGAGTGGGTCTCAGAACCGAAGGGGGTCATTCCCCCTTGACTCCTTCCCCTAAGACCCCAGACCACCCCTCCCTTGTCAGGAGTCGCTTCCTCGGCTCATTAGCTGCCAGGGGTGCAAGGGGTGCCGCCACTCTAGCTTTCCTGAGGACAGACTGGGACAGGGACATGGACGAACATTTCTTTATTGTGGAGGCTGTCAACACTTTAACGCTGGTGCCTGCAGAGAAACTGGGGACATAGGTTGTGGGTCTTGTTCAGGAGGCTGTCCTTGGAGCTGCGGAGCCAGGACCAAGTGCGGGGACCTAGATCTTTCAGGTGGTCTTCGTAGTAGGTCTGCACAAAGCCCCGGAAGATGGTGGGGACGCTGCAGGAGAGGAGGTGGCACAGTTGGGAACCCAGATTCGCCCAGTGCTTTGCCTCATCCACCCCCTCCTCCCTTGGACCCAGGAGTCCGGAGCTCAGCCCCTCCTGCGTGCACTCACCTGGACCACTGCCACGACTCTCTGGTCCTTGTCACCAGGGGCTCCATCAACCCCTTCACCTTGTCCCACACAGGGTTCCAGGATTTACTCCCCATCTCTGGAGGGGGGCTTGGGGTACTCGTTAGCACTTCTTGCTGGCATTCTAGGTGTGACAGGGCAACCTAATCGGCTGGGATCCCAGAACCCTTCCACCTCCTTTTCTCTCCCTGTGCAACGTCGCTGTTGCTCCTGGTGGCCCAAGGTCAGCCCTCTGCCAGTCCCCTCACCACGGGCCTTCACCTCCTCATATGTCCCTCTCACCTTTGGTCGCCTCCTTTCATGTTCTGTGCTCGTGGTCCCTCCTGTCACCCCCCTCCCTGGCCTGTGGTTTTCTCTTCACTGTCACCCCACCACTCTGACCCCACCTGCCTCCTCATGCCTCCATCACTGCTGATCTTGCCTCTCCATTCTCTGGTGACCCCCACACTGAACCTCCCTCCACAGGCAGTGGAGGTTGGCAGGGCTGTGCTGTCCGCATGGGCACCGAACTTCCTTGCGCACCCTTGTTTGTCCGGGCCCCTGGGCAAAGCCTCACCCGCAGAGAGGAGCCACCACACATGTACACACGTATGTGCATGTACAGAGGTGCCCACATGACCAACAACTTAACCTCTTCAAGATTCAGTTTCCCTCTCACTAGACTTGGAGAAAGACAGGACCTACTTCATTGGGTTGTTGTGGGAGTTCAGAGTGAATACCTATAGGGTGGGGCCTGGCACATTGTGGGCACCAGTTATTGGTTAACACTTCATTTTATTTTATTTGTAATATTTTATTTATTGTTAGAGGGGAAGAAGGGATGGAGAAAGAGAGAGAGAGAAACATCAATGTACGGTTGCCTCTTGCACACCCTCAACTGGGGACCCAACCGGCAACCCAGCCACGTGCCCTGACTGGGAATCGAACTGGAGACGCTTGGGTTCCCAGGCCAGAGCTCAATCCACTGAGCCACACCAGCCAGGGCTGTTAACACTTTAACTGTATGTGCCCAACCCAGATGTACTCACTTCAGAGCACCTAGACACCCTCGCATGTGCCCACACACTCAAAGCTTTTGCATAAAGACCCCCATAGGGGCCCTGGTTAGAGCATCATCCTGATACACCGAGGTTGTGGGTTCGATCCCCGGTCAGGGCACATATAAGAATCAACCAATCTCAAATCATTTATTTTTTTAAAAAGACCCCATAAAGATACACATGTGCACTTATGCATATACATTGGTGTTCACAGACACATTTACGAGGACTGCATACTCATGCTGACACACACCCAAAGGCACGTGCATGACCGCCATCCTTTGTTCCAACACCACATCCACACCTCACGCCCAGCTGCCACCAACACGCACTCCCAGACAGGCACACCCATTTGCACACCAAGGGCACACAAGCTCCGCACCCACATGTCTCCAGGCTGCTCTGCACCACAGAGTGACGTTCATTCCATGCCACTGCGGGGCTCCCACACCCACCCACCCACTCCTTCTCACCCACAACACAGGCCAGGACCACCATGCAGAGACAGAGGCAAAGGGAGGGCAGGCCCTGGGGCCTGCATCCAGTGAGCAACATCTCTGGGGACTCTCTCTCTGCCCTCAGCAATCCGGGCTGGGGAAGGGGAGGAGGCACAGAGCAGAGCCCTCCCCTAGCCACCTCCACACGCCCCTTGGCAGGGACTTCAGAGAAAGGGACCTAGATGGCAGTGACAATCAGAGGTGATACCGCCCCTGCCGGCCTCGCTCCTCCTACCTCTCCAGCACCCCGGCATGACAGGGAAAGACAAAACATTCTTCAGCCTCCTTCCTGTGCTGACCCGGGTTCAAATCCCGGCTCTGCCTCATGTGACGGTGCCCACTTCTGGCCTGAATGTCCTGCTCTGTAAAATGGGCGATCAATTCACGTTTCAGGCAGGATATTAATTCCATGAAATGCCACAGGGAAAAGTGTTAACATAAGCCTGGCTATGAAGGTGGTTACAGATTATAGGTGTTTATGATTCTTTCTTTTTTTTTTTTAAAGATTTTATTTCATTATTTTTAGAGAGAGGGAAAGAGAGAGAGGCAGAGAGGGAGAGAGACATCAATGTATGGTTGCCTTTCACCTGCCTCCAGCCACAGACCTGACTGGAGACCTGGTTTGCAACCTTGTTATGTGCCCTGGCTGGGGAATCGAACCTGCGACCTTTGGGTTTGCAGGCTGGCGCCTTATCCACTGTGCTACCAGCCAGGGCTGTATGATTATTTCTTTCATCTTGAACATCTCTTGGCAACAGGGCCAGACACACCCTCACCGTGTGGCCTGGGCAAATGCATCCCATTCTTTGGGACTCAGCGTTTTCGTCTATAAAATAAGACTGGTAATGGCCACCTGCCTCACAGTGTCCGTGTGAAGGCTGGGTGAGGCCTGGGAGGGAAAACTCCAGGTACAGGTAGTAGAAAGTTGTCCAATGCTAGACAGAAAGAAAATGAGCCTTTTTCTCCTGGAGAACCCAGCTTGGAGCGAGGGCACATGGCTCAGCCTATAGTCTGAAGTTTTTGGTCTACGATTGCCCGATAGAATTCAGGACGTCCAGTGATGTTGGAATTTCAGACAAATCGTGCATTTTATTTCTAGTATAAGTATGTTCCATTCAGCATTTGGAAATTCTACTAAATATTATCTGTTGTTTCCATGAAATTCAAGTCTCGCCAGGTGTCCTGCACTTCTAGGTGGAAAATCTGACAACCCCACCTTACCCACAATTTGAATGACCAAACAGGATGGTCCTGACCCCAAGGCCTCCAGCAGACTGCTGTCCGTTCCAGTAGCCCAGCTTGGGCTCTGCACACAGTAGGTGCTCAACAAACGTTCCTTGGAACTCCTCACTAACAATTACCAGCAAAAGATGGTGTTCTTTAAAAAAAAATCCTCACCGAGGATATTTCTTTACTGCTGAGAGAGAATAGGAATGAGAGAGAGAGAAAAAAAAAAACCAATGTGAGGGAGAAACTTTGACCAACTGCCCGCCGGTACACACCCAGACTAGGAATGGGAATTGAACCCACAACTCAGGCATGACCCCCAACTCGGAATTGAACCCTCCACCTTTCAGATTTGGGGTGATGTGCCAATCAATTGAACCACACTGTCCAGGCCAAATTTTATTTTTTTATTTACTTTTAAGATTTTTAGAGAGAAGGTCAAGGAGGGAGGAAGAAAGGGAGAGGGACATCCATGTGTGGTTGCCTTTCACCTGCCTCCAGCTACGGACCTGGCTGGAGACCTGGCTGGAGTCCTGGCTTGTAACCTGGGTATGTGCCCTGACTGGGAATCGAACCAGCGACCTTTGAGTTTGCAGGCCGGTGCCTTATCCACTGTGCCACCAGCCAGGGCTTGAACTATGCACTTAAAAATGGTTATAGTAGTACATGTTATGTTATGTATTTTACCATAATAATGATTAGAGAGAGAGAGAGAGAGAGAGAGAGAGAGAGAGAGAGAGACTCACCGTACGTTGTATTACGAGAGGTGAGTTAACTGTGTAGTTTGGAATTCAGAGCCTGGCTCCGCATAGTCCTGCCTGCGTGACCAGGTGCAAGTGCCTTAACCTCTCTGGGCCTGCTTCTCCCCTCAGGCAGCGGGGTTCTGGACCGCCTGCCCAGGAGAGCAAAGGAGACTGTTTACATCAAGTGCTGAGCGGTGCCAGGAACTCCACAAGGGTGCTCCTCAGTGTCAGCAGCTGTTTATCAAGCTTGCGTTTTCCGAGCACCCAGCCCAACGATGGGGCTCTAAGCGCGTTAACTTGACGAATGGCGGCACAACAGCCCTAGAAGTGGCCTCTTTATCATTCCTATTTGGCACAGGAGGCAACTGAGGCTGCCAAAGGGAGGGGCGGATAAGGCCACTTACCCACGGCTCTCCAGCAAGCCAGTGGTGAATTTGAACCCTGCCACCTCACATTAACACCCCCTGCCTGAATCCTAGAGGGCGAGGGGAGGCTGGCGCCGAACAGGGTGGCCCCAGGGGAGGTCTCTGACCCCCGTGCAGGCTCCAAGGTCAGCGTGGGCTGTTTGCTGTTTGCCTCTTGCAATGTTTGCCCACCTCATGGACGGGAACAGGCTAAAGGTCGTTCGGGGTGGACCTCAGAGGCAGTTCAAAGTAACTGCGCAGGAGGGGGCTGTGTTTGGGGGGCAGGGAGGTCACGGGGAGGATGTGGGGGTCTTGCTTTGCAAACGGCAGGCCCGCAGGCCCCAGTGTGTGCATGTCTGCCCCCAAGAGTGAGTCCCTCTTTGAAAGCGGAGTAGACACTCATTCCATGAGTCCAACTTGTTTCTCTGTCCTGTGAGTCTCCCTGGCCTCCAACCTGAATGTTTTGTTTTGTTTAATCCTCACTGGAGGATATGTTTATTGAAGGGAGAGAGAGAGAGAGAGAGAGAGAGAGAGAGAGAGAGAGAGAGAGAGAGGTGAGAGGAACATGGATCAGTTGCTCCTAACTGGGGATCAAATCTGCAACCTAGGTACAAGCCCTGACAGGGAATCGAACCTGCAACCTTTCGGTGTATGAGGACAATGCCTCAACCAATTGAGCCACCCAGCCAGAGCCAGCCTCGTGCTTTTGAGGGGCTTATGAAAAAACCTTGATAAAAACAAGTTGGCTCCAAAATGCTAGAAAAGTGGCGGAGTAATACTTAGTAATTGTTCAAGTCGAATGGTACAGAATATACCCTTGTGCTCACTAGCCCACCACAGCAGAATCCCTTATTTCTAGTGAGGGATGTGGGTTCATTTTCACCTGCTGAATTTGATGTGGATGAGGCCTGCGGCTGCGGGTGGAATTAATAAGAATGCGGCCCTGGGACCCCCACCTGGGTTCAAATCCTAGCTCTACCCACTCTGGGCTGTGACATCATGCAAGTGACTTTAGCTTTCTGTGTCTATTTTTCTTCCTCGGTAACACAGAGTCAATGACAGCATCTACCTCAGAGAGGTTTTGTAAAAATTTAATTTAAAATTTGTTTTTCTATTTAGCATACTTGTTTCACCAAATATTATTGAGCCCCTGCACTAGGCCCTGTCCTGGAGACATGGTGGTGACGACAGCCTTGGCCCTGTCCTTCTGGGGCTCACAGTTCAGCTGGGGAGACACCCATCACCAGACAGTGACGACCCAGACTGGGCAGGGCTGGGATATAGGTATTTAACTCAACTGGGGGGCGGGGTGTGAAGCAGGGCTTCCTGGAGGAGGGGACCTCATGCTGAGACTTGGAGGGTGGGGAATGGTGTGGGTCTCTTTCAGGACTTTAGCCCATGTACTACTCTTGCTCTATTCCAGATCATCCTTCATTAGCCATTGAAAGTGTAATGAGTGCCCTCTCTGGTGTGGCTCAGTGGATAGGTGCCAGCCTGGTTTAATTCCCAGTCAGGGCACATAACCAGGTTGCCAGCCAGGTCTCCAGCCAGGTATATAGTTGGAGGCAAGTGAAAGGCAACCATACATTGATGTTTCTCTCCCTTTCTTTCTCCCTCCCTGCCCTTCTCTCTGAAAATAATAAATAAAATCTTAAAAGAAAGGAAGGAAGAAAGAAAGAAAGAGAAAAAGTGTGTGCATGATGGTGAATCACCCCAGTCCCTTGTCTTAGGCAGCCCACCAGGGAAGAGCTCTATGCCCCAGACTGGGGGTCCCATCTGTTCTCCACTTCCTGGACAAGTGACATCACCTCTCTGGACCTCAGTGCCCTTGTGGGATGGCTGGGGCCTGTGTGAGGTTCTCATGAGCATCCTCTTGAGACCACAAAGCCCAAAAGCCCTCAGGGAACACAATGTGTTATACATTTGAGTTCTGCTTCTCTTTTTCAAAGGAGTAACTCCCCACCCTGTCCCATAGCCCGTGCCCCACAGGAAAGAAGCACTCAGAATTCTCTATAGGATTTTTTATTGGTGGTGATTGGCTGCTGGTGGGAGTGGGGGCATCATGGAGCAAGCCTTCGGCGTAGGGATTGGGGGTGTGGCAAATTTTAGAGCCTCTTCCTGGACCATAGCTACAGACGAAGAGAATAGCCATCCAGGTGTTCAGGAGGAGAAGGCATTTTTGAGTTTCTCTTTTGTTTTGCGGAATGTGTCAGAAACCCAGGTCCTGTAGGGAGAAACAGGGTGGGGTAGGGGGGGTGTCTCCATGTTTCACCTCCCACAGGATGCCCCAATTCTGCTCAGGGCTTCCCCTGTCTGTGGGTAGCCCAACTTCTGTGCCTCAGTTTCCCAGATGCACCAGAGCTCCTTAAAGTCAAAACCCTTTGCCTTGGCCTGGATTTCAAAGCCTGCCATCTCTTGCTTCCATCCCTTTCTCTAAGCCTGCTTATGCCCTAGTTGTCTCTTAATTCACTCAAGGGCACTTCCCAGAACCCCTGATCTCCTAGTAGGGGATGCCACCCTGTCCATGATTATCTGTGGATCTTCCTGCCTCAGGGCCTTTGCACTCACTCTCCAAAGGGAATATTCTCCTCAAATTTCTCAGCCTGGCTGGATTTTCCTAATCATTGAATTTTAACTTGTATTTTAAATTTTCTATTGATTGATTGATTGAGTTTAAGAGAGAGAGAAACATCGATCTGTTGTTCCACTTATTTACGCATTCATTGTTTGCTCCTTTTTATAGATAGCTTAGCTCTTGTTTTTTTTTAAAGATTTTACTTATTTATTTTTAGAGAGAAGGGAAGAGAGGGAGAGAAACATCTATGTGGGAGAGATACATCAATTGGTTGACTCTTGCATGTCCCCAACTGGGGACCCAGTCTGCAACCTAGGCATGTGCCCTGACTAAGAATCAAAGCAGCGACCTTTTGGTTCACAGGTCAGCACTCAGTCCACTGAGCCACACCAGCCAGGGCTCATTGGTTGATGCTAGTATGTGCCCTGACCAGAAATTGAACCCACAACCTCAGTATATTGGGATGATGCTCTAACCAACTGAGCTACCTGGTCAGGATGGGTCTTAACTTAAAGTGTTATCTCTTCCCTGGCTAGGTGGCTCAGCTTGTTGAAATATCATCCTGTACCCCAAGAGGTTGAGGGTTCGATCCCCAGTTGGGTCATATACAGAGGCCAACCTATCAATGTTTCTCTCTCACATCCATGTTTCTCTCTCTCCATCTCTCTTTTTTCCTCTTTCTCTTCCTCTCCCTTAAAATCAATAGACATATCTTTGGGTGAAGATTTAAAAAATAAGTAAAAATTTAAAAAGTGAGACAACTATAGATGCCTACTATAAAAACTGTGTTGTTGTTTTTTTAAGTGTTAGCTCTTCAGAAAAGACCCAGTCACCAAGTCTACAAAAGTCCCTCCTTAGTGCTTGGTGGTTTATACCCACCCGATTTATTTTCTCGGTGCTTAGCTCTGGAGCTAATCTCCTGGGAACCCACAGGTTTGTCACCCCTCTCCCCACTCTCGCCTTGCCTCCCCAGAATTTCAGGTCTCTGTGGGCTGGGACTTTATGTTGTTCATCCGTATTATTCCTGCACATTGGAACAGTTCCTGGCACTTAGCAGATGCTCAATAAATATTTGTTCATGGATAAGTGACTCTCTAACCCACCAAACAGAGCTGATGTCAGCTGAACATTTACCATGTTCCAGGCACTATGCAAGTGCTCTCGTTTACCTCCCTCCAGAACCACCCATTTTACAGATGAGGAAACGGAGGCTCATGGTCACAGAGGGAGAAGAGCTTCTCTGGCAGCCTATGGGTGCAGATCTGTCCCACCCTTGCACTTGGGGTCCTTCACCACTACCCAGTGGCTGGACAGGGGCATCAGGGAGCCCGTCCCCCAAATCTGTGCACACTGAGATCCAGGTGTGTGACCACAGGGCTTTGTGTCAGTTTTCCCGGTCTTAATGGATACACCCCTGCCCTCCATGCCCTGGGAAGGGTCCTAACCAGGTCTTCTTAGGTATGTCCTTCTCTTTGATTTTGTGGATGGCTGTCTTGACCGTCTCCTCCACGTTTTCTTTTAAGGTCGACATCTTTCCCATGATTTTCTCCAGGACCGTGGTTTCAGCCTGGGCTGGAGCTGGGCCTGCCCAA
Source organism: Noctilio leporinus (assembly GCA_004026585.1). Taxonomy (NCBI): domain Eukaryota; kingdom Metazoa; phylum Chordata; class Mammalia; order Chiroptera; family Noctilionidae; genus Noctilio; species Noctilio leporinus. Next base: position 44,485 of record PVIW01007104.1, on the reverse strand, counting down.
AAGAGGGGCAGGAACAACCCAATGTCAGTATTGGGGGCTCTTCAGCTGAGCTTCCAGGGATGGGAAAGGACACCCTTGACTATGATTCTTGGAGATCATGGTGTCAGAATGGGGGGAGTGGTTGCTGGAGCCACCAGATGGTGTTGGAGCTGCTGAGCGTGGCCACCCGCTGGACTGCCTTTGAGAGAGCCACCTGGCCAGGTGGACGTGGGGGGTGCACAGTGGGCAGGCATAGGAGGGGTCCCAGGGCTGACCAGTTTCACACTCCCCAATCTCAGACTCCCGGATTGCTCTGTCCCATCCACGTTTTACCTTCCAAAATCATCAACAGAGCCACCACCAGGACTGGGAGCGACAGGAGGAGCCTCATGGCTGGGCCGCAGGGGCACTCTGGAGGCAGAGGTGGGGGTGGGGGTGAGCAGTGGCACCCCTCCTTCCTCACCCCCCACCCCCCATCTTGTGCTCTTGGTGTGTGGAGGCTCCCTGGGGGCACCGAACACTGACCTGAATCCCTTGCTGGACAGGAAGCCTAGCAGGTCCCGGCCTGGCCCGCAGGCCTGGCCTTTATCGGCTGGGGATGGGGCGGGACAGGTGTAACCTCCCTCCCCCTGAGCCTCCCCTGGTGCTGGCCTCCCTGTGCCCACCCACCTGTTCCTCTGACATCCCCGGCTGGTGGGGGTGGGGGTCAGGTCACGTATGGCAAGTCCCTTAGCCTGACTGTTGGGGGACTTCAGCTGGGGCCTTTTGCCCCTCCCCCCTCTCCTGCTTAACGCATTCTCGCAGCATCAGGGGGTCTCTCAGTAACTCTGTTACTTAGTAACTCCATTCACATTGTGTCCCCAGGCCACCTTTCCAATCCCTCCCCCTTCTTCGCACGCCTCTTCCACTCAAACAACTCTGACTCCATGTCCCTGGGTCCCACCCCCACTCTGTTCTCACCCTCAGACTCACTGGTGGGGCTCTCACCTCCTCGCACGGGCAGGGGGGCACCTCAGGCCTCTCTGGACCCTCTCTGGGCTCTTAGCTTCACGGTCCCTAATCCCACCCGCCTTTCTTTTTTTAAGATTTTATTTCATTATTTTTAGAAAGAGGGGAAGGGAGAGAGGCAGAGAGGGAGAGAGACATCAATGTATGGTTCACCTGCCTCCAGCCACAGACCTGACTGGAGACCTGGTTTGCAACCTGGTTATGTGCCCTAATCCCCTTTTTGAGGAGGGGTCTTTTCAGTGGGTCTAAACCACACAACCTCGTTTGCAAGGCTCCCCACGTGCGCCCCATCATGCATTTCACCAGGCCCTTCCATTGCCCCCACCACACTCCAAGTCCCGGTGCCCCGTAAATGCCCCATCTGCTCTTCTTCACCCTCTCAGGCCCCTACTGGCACCAACTCCCCCCCCCCCCCCCCCCCCCCCCCCCCCCCCCCCCCCCCCCCCCCCCCCCCCCCCCCCCCCCCCCCCCCCCCCCCCCCCCCCCCCCCCCCCCCCCCCCCCCCCCCCGGCCCTGTCTCTCCCCCTGGCACTGCATCCATCATCCCATCCCCCAGAACTGGACTCCAGTGCCTTCTCGGCTGCCTTTGACCGCCAGTGACCCCTGGCAGCGCAGGGGCCGGTGGCCCCAGGCCCCACACTCCAGGTTGGCTGGCCTCTTGCCCCCACAACCACGAGTCAGCTGAGGGGTAAGGGGAAATGGTTGTGAAAGGGATGTACAGACCCAACCCGGGGCAAGATTGCAACACCCCTCTAGCCAGCTCAGCAGCTTCCTTTCCCTGTGGGCCCCGAGCTGCCTTCCCAGACATCTGTTTTCCTCCCCAGCTGCCTTCCTAGACACCCTCCCACTGCCTGTGCCCCTGCCTCCTACCCCCGAGAATAGAACAACTTTGCTTGTTCAGTCTCCTCCTCATTTCAGCTGTAGCGGTGTTTTGGTTACAGATGGGGAAACTGAGGCTCAGGCAACAAAACATGCCAGGGGTCATTGTGGTTCATTGCTCTTCGTCCCTGCCCTTCCTAGACTCCAGGCTGCCTCTCCAGATTGCTGGTGGGGTCAGTCTCTGTGCCACTGCACCTCTGCCCGCCTCTGTTTCCCCAAAGCTCCTTCCCAGCCCTTGCCCCACCCCTCAGAACAGACTGGGGCTGCAGATGCCTTCCTGCAGGAGAATTCGAAATTCATCTCTTCAGGTGGAGGGCATGGCTGATGGTGCCTCCCTCGTTGCCATCTGGGGACACTGAGGCTCTGAGAGTGTTCAGCCCCAGCTCCAGGATGTACAGTCAGCACATCAGTGGTAGGCTTGGCTGTGACTAGGCTCTCTGATCGAGCCCGCTGGCCCTTCCCCTCCCCGCTCACCCCTTGGTGAGTCAAGAAACTGTCTCCCTGCAGAGACACGAGTTCAAGCCCTGGCCTGTCCCCCTCCTTGGAGAACCCAGGGGCTGGGAGAGCACTTGCAGCTCCAGCCAGGGCTTTACTCCTCAGCCTTCTGTCACCCCTTCTGTCAGTCTCCCAGCCCTGTACTTCAGGGGGCTGTGCAGATGGTCCGCGAGGTTCCTCTCTCCAGCCAGGACCCAGCGACCAGGACAGACGAGGAAGCACAGCTCAGAATGAAGGGACTTGTGAATCCAAAAGGGAGGAGAAAGGCAGAGGGCTCAAGTGGAATAGATTGGCAGAGAGAAGAAGCCCTAGCTGGGGAGGAAGGAAGAAAACAAAGCAGCTGGGCTAGGACAAGAGAACCTGAGAGGGAGAGAGACAAGATAGAGGTAGAGGAAAACAGGAAGGCAGAAAAAATGAAACCTCTCGGTAAGAGCAGGACAGACAGAGGCCAGGCCAGGGAAGAAGGCAGAAGGAGATAAGATGGGATGGATCCCTGATCCGTGTGGCTCAATGGGTGGGGCGTTATCCCAAAGAGTGAAAGGTCGCAGGTTTGATTCCTGGTTGGAGCACGTGCCTGCGTTGTGGGTTTGAGGTGCATACCAAAGGCAACTGATCCATGTTTCTCTCCTTCCCCTCTCTCTAAAAAGGCTGAGTGGGAAAAAGAAAAAGGGCTTAATAATGGCAGTGGTCTCAGGTCTGTGGAGTACTGACAACTCTACGGAGCAGGTATGATGAAGCTGGGAAAATGCAGAATCAGAGAGGCTGCTTTTCACCCTCAGAAGCCAGGGACAATTTCGGGGCTTAACCCAGGGCTGGATTTGTTCCCGAACCCTGTCTCCTCTCAGGGGCAGCATGGAAACAGGCAGAGGAGAGAGAGTGAGCGGCAGAAAGATGCAGAGACAGAGAAAAGTGAAACCCCCAGAAAGGGACCAGAAGGAAGCAGAGACTGAGGGTGAAGAGGAGAGCAAAGATACAGGTGTGCACAGTCAGAGGTCAGAACTGAGCACCCCTTGTGGGGACGGGGACACCGAGTCTGGGGCTGTGAGAAATCACATTCAGACGGCAGTCGCTGCTGTGAAGCTTGCTGAAACTTTATTAAGCCAGGGCTCACCAAGGGGCAGGAGGGGCAGAGACAGGCCCCTGCAGGCTGGGGAGGGGTGGGGCGGGCAGAAGCGGGGTCCTCCAGGCCACATGGTCAGTGGGCACTCATTGCTCTTCCATGGACAAATCAGGGGAGCTGGTGCTCGAAGGGGGCTGCATCTTTTTCACCAGCTCTACCCAGTGGTCCTGTATGCTTTGCACCAGGGGCTCGAACCAGCTCTTGAGGCGGAGCGGGAAGTCCTTCACCTGCTGGTTCATCTTGTCGGTCTGTTCCTCCATCTTGGCCTGCAGCTGCTCCATCTGATCGCGCAAGTTGTCCAGGTGGTTGCGGGCCTGGCTGCCCACTGTCTCCAGCTTCTCGCGCATCTGCTGGCCCCAGGCCTCCGCCCGATTCCGCAGCGGCTGGCTGGCGTTGATGGCCCGCTCGTGGCCCTGCTCCATCAGCGGCAGGAGGCGCTCCTTGATGATCTTCATCCCACGCTCCGCACCCTCGCGGGTCCCGGCTTTGTAGACGTTCAGGCGCTTCTGCAGCTCTTCGCTGTCGCGATGCAGCTTCTTGCGCAGCTTGCGCAGTTGGGAAGACAGGCGGGCCAGAGCGTCGTCGACGTTCTGGCCCATCGTGGCCTGTGCCTCGGTACGGTACTGGGTCAGGCGGGAGCGCACATCCTCCAGATCCGACTTCAGTCGGTTCTGCGCCGCCTGCAGCTCCTTGGACAGGCGGTTATGCGTCTCCTCGGTCATGGGCCCCAGCTGCGCCTCCAGTTCTTCCTTGTAGGCTTTCACTTCCTTCATGGTCTCCTCCATCAGCAATCTGCAGGAAGAGAGGGCAGGAGGTAGGTGTGTGTGGAGACAGAAAAAGGGCTGGAAGATGTGGTGGGGTCTGAGGGCAAGATCTGGCGGGGAGGGAGTTGGAGGCAGAGAGAACCAAGACAGGGAGAAGCCAAGAAGAGGAGGCCAAGGCAGACAGGAGTAGAGAGAGAGGAGCAGATGACAACAATGATGTTGGGAGACAAAAGGAACATGCCAGAGACAGAAGAGCTGAGAAAGAATCAGAGAAGAGGTCAAGCCAGGAGTTCAAAATAGAAAGAGGAAGCCAAAAATGAACAGACCCTCTAAGGGGCCAGTGGAGGCCAAAAGGAACGGCCTACCAGGAGGGTCAGGGACCAGGGTGGGGACACTCACGACAGTTCCTCGGTGACCCGGGTGCCAAGCAGATCCTCCTGCACCTTGTTGGACAGCGTCTGGACCCAGCTTAGGTATTCCCAGACCCGGCCCAGCGCCTGCTCCCAGGGCTGGTTGGCCTGCCACTGCTCTGACTCCCGCTCCCGCGACATCTCCTCCTGTATATTGGCCTGGCATCCTGCATGGAGCAAGTTCATGCCTGTGAAGGTCCTCTGCCCTCTCCAGGCACACAGTAGGTGTGCTTCTTTAGAGTACTGGTGGACAGGGAGGTGGGGGGGCGGTCGAAGGACGGTGTCAGCCAGTTCCATTTCATGGCAGGCATTTACAGAGTGCCTGTGAGTGCTCCGTGCCGGGCTGATAGAGAATAGAGTCACAGCCGACACGTGCGTGCGTAGCGCTCACAGTGCACTGGAAACTGTTGTAGCTCCCATTTTAAGGCTGGGAACAATGAGGTCCAGAGAGAGTAACATGGCTGCTCGGGGCCCATGAAGACCCGGGCCTCTTCTCAAGGAGGGGAGAGACCAGCAGAAGTGACACAGAGATGGAAGGGGTCAGAGGGCACAGGTGAGGATGGGGGGAGGGGTGGGGAAACTGGGCAAGTCCCCCACCCCCACCGCACCTCTCCCTACCTGCCAGGAGGGTGACCACCAACGCAACCCACAGAACCTTCATCTTCAGAGCAGGTTAGCCTAGGGGAGGGAGAAAACTGTCCATCAATAGCCAGTGGCGACTTACCCCACCCAGAGTCCCACCCACTGGGTCCAAGCCTTCAAAGGTCGCTTAACCCCACAGCTGCATCACCCTAACCCCATCACAAACACTTACCGAGCTGCCCCTTGTCTCTCCGTTGTCAAACTCCCTTATTGTCTTCTCCTATCTTATCATTCCCAGGTCGGTGGCCAGGCCAAAATCCCATCCCCCACTCCCAGGGTTCAAATTCCACTCACCCCTCCTCCCTAAGTTCCTTGGGAGCCCTATCCCGGTGTTCTAGATTCCAGCCTCACGCTCCACGCTCAACCCCCCACGCTAAGCTCCAGCTTCACATCTAGGTGCCATCGTCCACGTATTAGCTCATTTAAACCTCATTAAAAATTTTCAAAGACCTGTTTTTTTTAAGAAACAGGGGAAGGGAGGGAGCGACGGTGAGAACCATCAATCCACGCCCCCAACGCGGCGGGGGTCAGGGGGTCCTGGCCCACAACCCAGGCACGTGCCGCGACGCGGATGGGACGCGGATGGAACCGAGGACCTTCTCGGTTGGCAGGACGACGCCCAACCCACTGAGCCACGCCAGCCCGGGCTAACTTCATCCTCATTTGAAAGTCCTCCTGCAATCAATGCTCTAGCTACCCTGCCACGCCACCCCCCACCCCCAGCCTCCAGTTAACGGAGATCCGAGGGCGAAGGGGGCGCCCAGTAGGTGCTCAATAAACGGGTGACAGGTTGTGGGCTCTTGCGATGGCTCACCTGGTTTTTCACAGGTCCAGCTGCTCCCCACACTCCAACCTTGCGCGCTTCTAGCCTAGTTGGGACGCCTCTGTGCCCCCACCCACCCAAGGTCCCAGCCTCCAGCCTCACCCCCAGCTCCTGCTTTTGTTCTGACTCCCGGGCAAACAACAGTCACCTCCTCCTCCCCCGCTGGTCCCCCTACACCTACAGTGGCCCTGAGCTGGTCCCTGGGCCCCCAGTTTTGCTTCTCACCGGCTCCTGAGCCACCAGTTGTTCGCCTCCGTACCGGCCGAGCAGGAGTGAGGGATCCCAGACTCCGCCAATTATAGGGCTCCCCCTGCCCCGCCCACTCCTCCCGGGCTAGGGCGAGCTGAGCCAGCCCCCAGTCACGAGGTGGGCTGTTCGCCCCTTCACACAGAGGGAGGGGGAAGGAGGTGGGGTTTGGAGGTCCTGTGACGCCCCCAGCCCCCATGAGGGGAGGTGACATCTCACCCAGTAACTCAGGTGCCCTCCTCTCCTGGGAGGCTGGGCATGGCGGGGGGAAGGAGCGGGCAAGCCACTAGATGAATACAATTTGGGGAGGAGGCGGGAGGCCCAACATCTTGGGTCCGAGGGAGGTGGGGATTGGGGGCTTGAATTCCTGGGTCTGAGGAAGGGAGCTGATGGCAGAAATGAGATGGGAGGGTTTGGGGACAGTCTAATGCATCTGCTAAAAGCCTAGGCTGTTGAGAGTGACACCTGGGTCTTAACCTTGGGCACCGATGAGCGCCTCCCTGAAGCCCTGACGCCTTCTGACTTGAAAGCCCAGCACAAGCATATTCACTAGCTTCCCGAATATGGTGCCTTCCACAGCGCTTGCAGGGTTTGTACTGCTTAGGACTGCAGAAAACTGCCCGGCCTGGATCCGGGCTGTCAGTTGCCAGCTGTGTGACCTTGGACAAATGACCAAGCTTCTCTGAACATCCAGTTTGCTGGTCTACAGAACCAGGGAAATAGCTGACCTTGCACTGTTGTTCAATGACGCAAGAAGCTACACTAGATCCTCACTTAACCTCGTCAATAGATGATTTTTGGAGCTGCGGTAAAAAAAAAACTTGAAGCATTTTACCAGGAGCTGAAAAACAAGCTAATTCCTCCAACACCTCAACAACCATTGTAAAGAAACAAGACAAAATGCCAAGTCTGCTGTACTTTACGTATGAAGTACCGAGAACATCCTTGGCATCCAGTGGGTCCCATTTTAGACCTAACTGCTGTGATAGCCATAATGAGCCCCCCAACTCTGTCACCTCCCTGGTGGCGGTTACTTGCACCCAGCTGCTGCTTCATCAGGTTCCAAGTCAAGGTGAATGGTGAGACTACATAGGAAGAACTGGAGGAGCTGGGATTTGGTCCCATGGGGTCAGGGGAGGCCGAATGCCTGGTCCCAGGAAGGGGGCCTCAACATCAGCCAGGTTCTTGCTTTGGTGTCAGGAGGTGCCGCCAGGGAGCTGGTGTTGCGGCTTCTCCAGGAAATAAGGGCTTGTTCCTGCCCAGCAGCCTTCCTCCCTAGCCCCTGGGTACATGTGTGGGCAGCAGACTTTCCTTCTGGAAGTGCCCAGGGTGTGTTTACCTGAGCGCCCCCAGCATCAGATAGGCGACACGGGTGACCCAGCCCCCACCCCTCCATCCCAACCAGACTCCAGCCCCTCCCCCTGGCCCAGGAGTTCTCAATTCGTCATTCGCCCCCGTGGGGCAGTGAATCTAAAATCGTTCCACGTGCTCGTATCCTTTCTGAAACTTTTGGAAGCTCAGACCTCCCGATTGGAAAAAAGGCCCAACACCCTGGCATCTCCCACTTTTGAGGAAGCTGGAAGGCCCAGGTCCCCAGCTTGCTGGCCCCACCCGGGCACTCAGCACCATCCCAGCAGCTTCAGGCAAAGTCCCCAGTAGCCACTTCGTCAGGCCATGCCTAAGCCACCACGAGACCACACCCTCCTGGCCTGTGAAGTTCCAGGGAGGACAGAAGTCACCGGGACGGTGGGTATTCTTGGGCCTGGCCCTTCCCTTCTCCAAGTTGGGATCCGGCCAGCAGCTGGGACCAACTCCAGTGCCGTCACCCTTCCGAGCGGCAGCCTGGTGGCACCCCCTACTGGCCGCTGGGAGAACACCGGCTGGATGACACGAATAAAAAGGGGCAGATGGGAAAACCAGGCCTCCCTTTGTTTTTTTTCATGTATATTTTTTGTTATTGGCTTTTTCTTTTTTCTGTAAAATGTCCTGGTTCTTCCATAACTTATAAACATGATTTATACCGAGGAGTGGATGGGAAAGTGGGTGGGGGCAGACCAGGGATAGGGAAGCTCCTCTTCTTGCTGCCCCCTTGGGGCTGGGCCCCAGGGCCCGGTGGAGGGTGGGGATGCCCCACACCTCCCTGAGGTTGTCCGGCCGCCTCTGCCTGCCGCTCAGAATGTGGCGTGCCCCTGATCCCGGAACCTCTTCTGGGACCCCAGGCCCTCTGGGCACAGTGCCTCTGGTGCTCTGAATCCTCAAGTGCCCGTGGTTCCAGAATTCCCCCTCGGCTCCTGGGGTGATGGGTCCCCTCCTTTCTGCTGCTCCTCCTGACCCCCAAGGAGGGAGGGAAGGGAGAGGAAGGGGCCTGAGGTCTCCCCTCCGTGCCACGGGGAAGAGGCGGTGGGGTCTGAAGGAGGGAGGGAGTGGGAGGCTGGGGCCAGGGGGGCTCAGCCGATGGTGAGGCCAAAACCGCACTGGAACTTGTTCTTCCGGTGATTCAGGAAGGCCCCGAGGGCCAGCGTCAGGGGCAGGGGCGGCAGCTTCTTCTCCAGCGTGGCCCCCACGATCCAGTTGCTGTCCACGGAGCCTGCGGGAAGACCGCTGTGCTGAGAGCCAGAGGCCCAGCTCTGTGGAGTGGTCTGCACTCCAGGCACCTCAGACACCATCAGACTGCTGGCTTCCAGACCTGTGACCACGCTATTCCCAAAAATCTCTTCCTGTACCCCAACTACTTCAAGTAGCCCTAGGAGCAACCAGCTCATTTCTCTTCAGCTCTCAGCTCAGTGGGGCTGTCCCCTCTGGGAAGCTCCCTGCCACCCCATTGGCTCCCAGTCCTGTCCTCCCCAGGTCCTCGTTCCTCGTGTGATCCCTGTGAAGACAGGTTGTCCCCAGCACCCTTGGCTCAAGGCTGGGCACAGCGGATGCTCAGCATCTGCTGAATGAGACTGAACTGTCCTCATAGGTCGTTTGCTGGAGCCATCCCTACATGGGAGCAGAGCTGGAACCTCTGTACCAGCCTCTGTACCAGGCTGGCAGACGGGCAGGGGCTGAGGCCTCAGCAGTAAAAAATCCCTGGCCTTGTCAACGCCAGTAGAAGCCTTGCCCCAGGCCAACTTAAGTGGCCTTTGGGGGTGGTCTTCACATCCCCCAAACCTGAGAACCACTGAGGTCTGCTAAGACCCAAGACTGGACTTGAAGACTAGAGGCAGCCAGCCCAGGAGGCGGCTCTGGACCAGGTCATGCCTGTGGGGCCTTAGGAGCCTCATCTCCACTAAGGTGAGATGAGGGGGGAGCTGGCTGTGCTCCAAGTCACCTTCCACTTACGGAAAAAGAAGAGGGCTGGGTGCAGAAGTGGGAGAGGGCACTGGCTGGGGTAGGGAGGGCAAATGGTAGATGCAATACCCAGGGCCCAGACGCCCACGTAATTAGGAGGCCCTCCAGAGTCCCGGCACGCTGCCCTTCACCATCTCCTCTGGTCTACACCCACTCAGAGCGGAGTCACCTCTCAGCCTGTTTCCTAGGTGGGGAAACTGAGGCTTATACCTTTGAAGAGGAGGTTGGCCTTAGGCAGGTCCAGCTGGTACCCGAAGGAGACGCTCGTGTCCTGCATTCTTGTGCTGGCTTCAAACTCCACGCCTACCTGCAGCTGGAGGGGCCAGGGAAAAAGAGTCAGCTTCCCAGACGGGGCTCCTGGGAGTACAGGCCCCGGCAACCGTGCCCGGAAGTGTGCCCCTTGCTGCCGGTCCCTGGACCAGCTCACCTGGTCGCTGGCTTTGTGGTAGTATGTTGCGTGCATGCCTGCCTGGCCCAACGTTACTGTCGCCAACCAGTTGTTCACTGTAAGACAACAAGGTTGGGGATGGCGGCAATTATCAAGGGGACTAGGGAACCCAGGTCCCCCTCCTCAGACCAGGAATCCATGCCTCAAGACCCCCTTCCCCCTTAGCCCCAGGAGTTCAAGCCCCAGCCCCCACTCCTATCCCTGGGCCCCAGGCTCACATGTGTATTTCCCAGCTAGCGATATGACTGTGCCCTCTTCCCCAGGTCGCCGGTGGTAGACCAGTTCTCCGCCCAGGGCCAGACACGGTGTGATACTCTGGAGGTAGTGGGCCACGAGGATCCCTGTGGGGTAGACAGCAGGGTGTTTCCTGAGCTTGGTGGTCAATTTCTGCCTGGCGAGGGGGCAAGGCCAGCTGCCTGCTCCAGGAAGCCTGGAAGGCTGGCCCCTGCCGGAGGCTCAGGGCTTGCCCTCAGGCCTCCTACACAAGATTCTCCACTGGGGAACTCACAGGGCTGAGGATGGTCTCCCAGACCCCGTGGGACCTCATCCGCACAACCCTGTGAAGCTGGCATTTGATGGCAACCACTTATAGAGGAGGCCGAGGGAGTTCAGTCGCTCACCCATGGTCACAACAGGTATGAACCACAAAAGGTGTGAACCTTTACCACCAGGGGAGACGGGAGGGTTGAGGAGAGCACACCTCAGGGTGCTAGATGGCATGAGTTCAGACCGCAGCCCTACCACTTGCCAGGGGAGCCATCGTGGTGGGCCACTGGTGTCACTTCTCCATGAGGGGCACAGTGTACAAAGTGATCACTAGGACTGATCCTGTCCCCTGGCAGCAGGAACACCTGAAGGTCCCTGTGAATGTTTGCAGATGGCTCTCCCTCACAGGGCTGAATTCCAGCAGCCAGAGACTGAGACTCGTTCATGCCAGTCTTTGGAGTCCAGGAGGATAGTGACCACAAATGTGACTGCACAGGTGGGGAAGGAGCAGGGGGAAGACAGAGTGGGAGACGCAGGGAGTGACAGGAAAACAGACAAAAGCACCTACAGAAAGAGGAATGTAACATTCTCTGGAGAGAAACCCACCAAGTCTGAGCAGACACAGGCTGAGGTCCTGTGACCCAACAAAAAAAGAGAAAGGCCGCAGAAAGCAGGAGGGGGAGACAAGCAGGGACAGGATAGAGCAAGAGAAATGGTGCTGCTTCTCCAAGAAAACCAGGGAGCCACTCATCCCACAGGGTCTGGGGTACCCATGAAGTACCTGGGAGTCCAAACTCCACAAGGACGGAAAATGGGTCAAAAGTCTCTCAGCAAAGAGTACCCTTAGGCCAGGGGCCGATCCGCCTCCCAAACCTGCTGGGCAGGGCAGGTTCGGGCTGCCACCCCAAGCCTTTCCCCTGCTCGGCTGGGGCCACACCAGGATTCCTTCCGGATGTCACCCAGGGCAGAACAGCAGACGGGGGCAGATGCACAGGTTGGGGCAGCACCTGAAGGGAAGGCAGTTCTTGGCCCTAACTGGCAGGACCTCTTTCTCTACCCCAGCCCCCAAACAGTGTCGACACTCACTCCTTTGCTTAGCCCTTGCCTGCATGTCCCCTCCTCTTCACCCTGCCTCAGACGAGACACGGTCACGAGAAGAGGTCTCTGTCACTCCAGGTGAGACAGTCCCTGACCTTGTCAATTCTCGTGGCAACCTGGATGTTTCCTGAGTAGGACTTGTTGCAACAGCAATAAAGTCAGAGTGTGATCATCTGTTTAAAAGCCTGTGCCTCTCCCTCTGGCCTGGGGGACCCAGGGCCGGCACACACCAGGTGCTCAGGGTAAAGCAGAGGCTCCAAAGGCTGGTCCTGGGGAGGGAACCAGGTTAAAAACATACGCTCTTGAATTAGGCTGTGATTCAAATTTTAGCTCCTCCACCTCCTTGCTGGGTCATTCCAGGTGGCTGATTTCACTCTGAGCCCCAGTTTTCGCATCTGTGAAATAGGGGCCATAAAAACAGACACCCCTGCCCACTGTGGGCCAGTGCGGAGACACAACACAGAGTGAGCGCCACCTACTCATGTGGCCTGGAGCCAAGGATGTGCTCCCACAGAGTCCTTCCGGGAGAGGTGGTCACCGCTCTTGTGCCCTCGTGATAGATGAGGAAACTGAGGGGCAGAGGGGAGTAGTCACCAGGGTCCTGTATCCAGGCTGTCAATGATAAGCTACCTGTGTGCTCAGCAGTGACCTGGCCAGTGAGCCCCGTTTTAATTAGTGCCTGGGGAGCACGCAAGGATGATGCCGGTGAGTGTGAAGGCAGGGGCAGGGGGGGGAATGCCCAATACCATCGAGGACAGCCTGGCGTCTGGAGTCCGACTCACTGAGTTTGTTGGGAATCACTTCCCCTCTGGGCCCCAGTAGGATGGGGACACTGGCAGCACCCATCCCACAGGGCTGGTGGGAGGATTCAGGAGCTGTTTCCTTACTGCTCTACTCGCAATGCCAAGAATGACTGAAGGAAGGAGCAGGTGCACGTAACAAGCTCAGGGGCTGACACGGGGCCAAGGGAAAAGAGGGGACCTGCCAATACACCGCTCACTCCTTTGCTCAGTATTTTCTGAGCACCTGGTCGGGCCCCAGCCAGGTTCCAGCCACTGGGCACACGGTGGTAAGCAGACAAGTCCCGGGCCTGAAAGAGCTGCCTGAGCGGCAGTAAACAGTGAGACCGCTTCAGAGGGAAGGGATACAAAGACTATGGGACACAAATGTGCACACTTTAGTCACAGAAGGTCTTTTCATGAGGGTGACATGTGCCCCGAGACTCATTCAGCCATGTCAAAACCAGAGAAGACTTTTAAGCAATAGGAGCAACATGTGTAAAGGTCCTAGAGTACAAACAGCAATTCCAGGAGGTGTAAAATGTACTGAGCATGTGAGCAGAAGAGCAATACCATCAGAGGTCAGGAGGGGGCAGAAAATGTTTCTTCCCGCCCAAGGCCTCTCACTCCTCCTGGGACCCCCAAGGACAGCGCTGCACCTAGGAAACCTCTCACATCCAGCTTCCCCAGCTCCTGGGTTGTATGCCATGGCCCTTCCCTCTCCCCTTCCCTTTCCAGCTGCTGCCTCTTTCTGTCAGGGTGGTGCCCCTTCCTTTGGAAGCTCAAAGGCGGTACCTGCTCTGGGAAGGCTCCTTAGCCTCTGGTAGGCAGAAGCAAGGCTCTCCCTGGGCACACTCCCAAAACTTCTGCTTTCTGTCCTCGTGAATGCACTCAGTACTCACTGCTCTCCATGACAGAACAAATGCGGAAACCACCTCCTTCCAAGGCCAAACTCGGGAGTAACCTGGGTTCCTCTTTATCTCCGCATCTGACCCATTAACCAATTTCATCAGCTCCACCTTCAAAGTACACCCAGATCCGACAACTTCTCCTGCCCTCCATCCACCATCCTTGTGGTGGGTCCCTTTGTAGCCTGTGCTTCACTTGTCAGCACAAGGGATCCTGTGAGAAGCCAAGTCAGATTCTGTCCCTCTCAAATGCCTCCAGTGGCTCCTGACTTTACTCAGAGTAAAGACCACACTTCCACAATGTCTTGTGGGATTTGGCCCCCTGACTCCTCTGGCTTCTATCACTCACTCACCCTCTTGCTTCATTCAGTACAACCACTCTCCTCTTTCATGTTCCAGTAGAGTCCTGCCTCAGGGCCTTTGCACTTGCTGTCTCCTTTGGCTGAAAAGCTCCTTTCCCATATATCTGCATGGCACCCTCCCTCCTGCCCTTAGTCTTCGTTCACATGTTGTCTATGTAATGAGGCATTCTCCGAGGACCCCACTCAACCCAAGAGACCCTAATTTCCCTGTGCAGCCCCCATCACCCTGCACCTCTTCTTTACGTACTGCTTTACTTGCATCCTACCTCTACTCAAACAAGAGCTCTCCTCTTCCTTTGTTCCCCGTATCCTCTGTGCCTAGAATACACACACACCCAGTCAATAAATACTGGAGAGACTACAAGTAGACAGAGGTCCAAGGCTTCTTGCCCCCCAGCCAACTCAAACAGGAACATTCCTTGTCAGCCTCCATACCTCAGACTACCTGTCTCCTTCCCAGGTGCACTAGGAACCTGCTGTCCTGGGATCTTCTCTGTATCCCCAAACACCACAGCCCCATGAATAATAGTAAGAGCGGCTCACTTCCTTAAGATCCATTATTACACGCCTGACTTTCTGCGAACATTTCACACACTGGACTTATATGCGCTACTCAGTGACCCTGCAAGACAGCCCAATTTGACAGGTGAGAAAACGAATGCCCACAGGGATGCTGGGACCTGCCTACAATTGCAACTGAGCCAGCAGCAGAGCTGGGGTTTGAATTTGCTTCCTCATTCACGATGCCATATGGCCCGATGTTTCCAAACTCCTTCTGCATGTGCCCATTTCTCAGATGATAGGAAGGAGGTCCAGAGAAGGGGATGGACTTGCTGGTAAACTTGGGACTGGAATCTGACTGCCCCCTCCAACCCTGAGCCTCTTACCTGAGCCCACCAGGACATCTGGGTTCCCCAGGGTGATGGCCGCTGTGAAGTCAGAACCCCGATACTCCCCATCCACCTGCCAGTTCACAAACTTTGACTGCTGGGTCTGTGGCAAAGAAAGAAGAGCATGAGAGCAGCCTGGTGCTCAGGAGGCTAGGCGGGCAGCCGACTCAACCCCTACTCACCTGGATGGCCATCTTGGACCTGAGGCCAGGGCCCAGCTGATGAATAACCTGAGCATTGAGGCTGCCACTATTGTCCATGTCACCCACTAACACGGGAAATGCCTGCGAGGCAGAGGAGAAGGCAAGGTAAGAGGTTAGAGATCAGGGGCCTAGCATTATGGAAGTGCATTAAGTGATGATGGCCAGATGAGAAGCTTAGACTCAGAAAGCTTCTCACCTGGCTTGAGGTTGAGGTTTCACCCCTTCCAAGAAGTCCTCCCTGACCACCTAGGCTGAATAAGACTCCATTCTGGGCTCCCACAGCCTATGCCTGCTTCTGGACTGTTACTCTACATGAACAGACCTGTTCCCTCTTCCCACTAGACTGTGTTGGGCCACAGCTGTTTCAGTCACTCCCATGTCCCCAGCACAGAGCTGGGCACAATGAAGGCTTGTCAAATAAGTAAATTAAAAAAAAAAAAGATTTTATTTACTATTTTTAGAGAGAGAGGAAAGGAGAGAGGCAGAGAGGAAGAGAGACATCAACGTACAGTTGCCTTTCACCTGCCTTCAGCTACAGACCTGGCTGGAGACCTGGTTTGCAACCTGGTTATGTGCCCTGGCTGGGAATACAACCAGTGACCTTTGGGTTCGCAGGCTGGTGCCTTATCCACTGAGCCACCAGTCAGGGCTTGAATAAGTAACTTTAATGAATGGAAATAGCTGATTCATTCAGTCTCTCCCCATTGAGTCTTGCCCCAGCCTCCTTCCTGGCCTCCAGTTTTGCCCCCGCCCCCCTAACCTTGCCTCTGCAGGGCAGTCCCGGGGACATTTCTAAAGCATCAACCTGACCAGACTTTTCCCCCTAGTGCAAATCTGTCCATGGCTCTCTAGTGCCCCCTAGAGAAAGTCCAAATGCCCAGTTTGGCATTCAAAGCCTCTCCCAGCACAGGACAGGGAGAGAGCAGGGGTTAAGGATGATGGAATGACCCATGTTCCCATGCACCTTGGAAAGACAACCTGACAACACCCTCAGCAGCTGTGGCCTCCCACCATCAGAACCTTCTGGTGTCTGGCTACATATCTGTTAGAAGAGTAACACAATGAATGAAATGATAAGGGGAAGCTCACCTCTGTGGGACTCAATTGCTTTGTCCCCACGTACGTGACCCCGAAGTGGTAGTTGGACTCCCCGATTGTGCTGAGGGCTACTGTGTGGTTCACCTGAGAGAGGAGGGAGGGCTGTGTGGATGAGGCTGCAGACCACCCCGCAAGAGACCCAGCTGACCCCACCTCCAGCATGGCTCCTCTCCAGCCTGGGATGGGGGCCTGTTTAGCTTCCCTACCAAGGAGGAAAAGGCAAGCACAAACAGCTGGGCAGGGAGTAAAAAGCCTTGGAGATGTGGCCTAACTAGATTAGAAACTTAAGAGGAAGAACATGCTGGGGGTGAGGCTACATACCCACACTTGACCTCTACCTGGATGTTACGGGAGGGAGGGGTATCTCTGGATTTTGGGTCCCTAACACTACCAATGGCACCCACTGAGAAGTCAGCCTGGCACTGTGTCTCTGAGTCTTTTCCAGTACCAAGAGGAGCCTAGTCCTTCAGGAGAGGAAAGGGGCTGTATGTGCTGATGCAGGGAGGTGGCTGGGATGACCTCTGGAGGCAGGAAGACTCACCTGGAAATGGTTACTCAACCCTTTGTTAACTGTGAGCTTGACACCTTCCATCTGAATAGGAAACAACTCTGAGGAAGAGAAATGCTGTCATAATCCACACACACACACACCCAGCTCTCATTCCAGCCCTCCCTTCTCCAAGGAACCACAGCAGAATGTCCCGCAAAGTATCCAACAAGTAAAATGCAATGGCAGTACAGCCTAATGGCTGGGGCCAAGCCCAGGACCTCTGCCTGCGTCCAAATCCCAGTGGTACCACCTACTACTGTCTGCTTTTGGCTAAGTTACTTTATCTATGTCAGACCTGTCATCTGTAAGGTGGCATGCACCACGTGGAAACGTTGCCATGATTTACTGAGTGAACAGATAACGAATGCCAGACCAGTACTCAGTAAATCTCCAACGCATTTGCTATCCCAACGATCCCAAGCCAGGATCCAGAAGCCCTGGGTTCCAGCCCGACTAGACCCTTGCTGACACTGTGACCTTGGGCCTCAGTTTCTTGGCGGGTCACACGAGGAGACCGGCTCGGCTGACCCCTGGGGCTCCGGAGGTCCCTAAGGCATTTTTCTCTACTCGGTGCCGTTCCATCCCGAGGTTCGACCATTTGATCCCATCCTTCCAAGCCCCAAGTCCAACGTTCCACCATTCGATCCCAACGTCAACTCCTAACGCTCTGTTAAATAATTCCGAAGGTCCGGGCCGATTCCCAAGGTTGCCTCAACGTCCTCCCCCTTCCCCCGAGACCCGGGCCATCGCACCCCGCCAGGTCCCTCGCCCCTCACCCTTGCACTTCCGGTGGCACTCCTCGAACGTGCCCGGGTTGGGCAGACAGCCGCAGGCCCCATCGTCCGCGGTGCCTGCAGCGCTGGCGGCCGCAGTCCCGGGAGTACGTTCTGAGCCCCGACCCGAGCCAGCCCCAGCGCCCAGGCCACCCCCGAGCGGCGGCAGCGTGAAGCCCGGAGGGGAGGGCGGAGGCGGCGGCAGCCCCACGAGGGCAGGCGCAGGCGGCGGCGGCGGCCCCGCGGGAGGCGAGCTAGCGGCCAACACGTTCCCCATGGTCGCCTTCGAGGGAAAAGGTCAGAGGGCGGAGGTCAGGGCCCACGCACTCCGGACCCAGTTCCCTGCCAGCCCCCGCCCCGCTCCGGGCCCCGGTTCTCACTGGCAGCACCGCCTGTTCCCGGCCTCGGCTCCGCTCCCACCCCGTGTGCCACTCGCAACCGAACCCACTACCGCCGCCGCCGTCCCCATCGCCCCGCCCCGCGTAACCTATTGGTTCAGCTTGCCCTGGGTTCCGCCCACCAGTTTAAGAGTCTGGCCGTGCTGTTGGCGGTCTGGATGGGAGCCCCACCCACTTCTTTGAAAGCTTTTTTTTACTGGCTTCCACTCGTAAGCAGGTCAAGGAGCACCTCCCCGCTCTGCCCATTGACTCGTGAAGTCCACGCCTATTGGTTCGTGACACCGCGGGTCCCGGTGCTCCTCTGCCATTGGTTTGTGCTGAGCACTTTGCAACGCCCACTGGCCCGTCGCCTCCGCCCCATTTCAGGAGGCACCCCTCTTTCGACTTTGCCCCGCGGTGAAGTTGCCAGACTAATTGGCCGGCTTTGGCCCTTGCAGCATTCTGATTGGCTCCGGCAGGCACAGGTCCCGACCCTCGTGACAGAATCAGCCTGGTGTGCTCATTGGCTAACGTGACAGGGTTGAGGGACACGGATAAAGGTGGGTTGCGCGGCAGAGGCTGCTAGGCAGCAAGGTCAGGCCTCGCGTCCCACCAGGCACCGCGGCAGAGGGGCAGTCTCCAGTCCGGAGTCAGCGACCGAAAGCCGGAAGCGTCGGTCCTTCCCACAGTGCCTTTGGAGAATTCTAACCGGTTAGGTGAATCTTCTGCTTTTTGTTACCCACAATGCCCTTTTACCCTGTTTAACGCGATAGTTGCCATAGCCCGACTCTGGTCTTTACCCATCATGCCTTCTGTCCCCCGCTCCCCGCACAGCACACTTACGTAGCTGCGGCTTCTATCTTTGGCCCATTCATTCCTGTCCCATTACCCAGCATGCCTCTGCGCCATTCATTTCAGATTTATTGCCTATACCAGCGGTGCCCGACTTTTCTGGCACCAGGGACCGGTTCTTTCGCTCGTCCGCCGCTCACCTGCTGTGCGGACCGATACTGGTCAGCGGCCCGGGTGTTGGGGACCCCTGGCCAATACTACCTTTAGCCCATTTCTGTTGTACCTGTTCCCACCCGTCGTTTTTCTAGCCCTTTAATTAACCATCATGTTTTGGGTCTATTAACCAACATGACTGCAGCCCCTGTTTCTTCATTATTCATCTCTTTGCCTCTGGCTCATTCATCCAGATCTATGACCCACCATGTCCTGAGCTCCTGTTGTCGTACATTATTCAGAATCTTGCCTTTGGCCTATTCTTAGGTGCCACCTATGCATGGAACCTGAGCTCCTGGTACTTAATCACTACCGTTTGTGTACATGTTCTGTTTTATTTCTGTTACCCGTCGCACTGCTGTTGTATTGATTCCTTTTCGTTAACCACTGGGCCCAGACTCCTCCTCTCCTTCATTGTTTTTGGCTTATACATTTTTGGTGCCTTATGCCCTCAACTTATTTTTTCATGTCTTTGGCTCATTTTGTTTTTGTCTGTAACCCACTTTGACTTCCTAGTCTACTGATGGCCTTAAGCCCTGGGCCCCTTGTTCATTACCCATCATGTTCCACCCCGTCCCCTGCACACCCCACAGAAAACCCAAGTTGAGAACTGGTTAAATTATAAATTTATATTTTTTAGGAAATTCTATATTCCAAAACAATATCAGATTCCCCCTGTCCCCCAACCCAGGTGACCGTCTTTTTCCCCATAGGCAGATCTTTGGGTTCCGTCCCACTGGGCAGCAGCAAAAGGACTTATTCATCTTCAAAGTAATAGGAGATTCTCTCAGGGCACACTCTGCATGATGCTCACCCAGTCTAGTCCTGGACTGGGGCTTAATTCCTTGAAGACAAGAGTTGGGGAAGTGGGGACTCAGAGAAAGGTCTAGATCCTGAGACTCCTGCCTGCAGGAGGGAGATGGGGAAGCTATGTCCTTGGGCTGGGGAAACCCCTTCCCTCTCCTCTTTGGGGAACTGTAGGGTAGGGGGGTGAGTGGGGCTCTGCTGCCTGGAGGGCTCAGGTCTGAGCAGCAGGGTGCCTGCCTCCAACATCCAACCGAGCAGAGCTATTGGGAGTTGACTGCCTGAGGACAAATCAGAGGTGGGCGGGACCTGTGGAATCTGGGGGAAGATTGGAGACCGTGGCTATGAGCGGTATGAACTAGGGTCATAGTCTTGGGGGAGTCCTTGGGTCGGAGGCTGTGCAGAAACATACCCTACCCCCTCCAACTCATGAGATAAGGTTGCCGGGCAGGTTTCCACTGTCCTGGCCAGTTGCTCTGGGTCAGAGAACATGTGTGAGAGGTTATAGTGAAGCCACCAAGGTAGAAGTCACAGATGAGATGTGTGTGGCTGGGTCAGAGGTCAGGGGGCACTAGATCCCCTGACCTCTGTTGAGGGAACCAAAAGTGAGAGGTGATAGGCTAGGGCCATCATGGCTCACACATACATGGCCTGGGACATGACAAAGCCTTTGCTTTGGTAGGAATCAGAGGGGCTAGAGTAGGACAGGGCATCGTAGATGGGGTTGATCTTGTCCAGGTAGTCTTCGTCATCATCATCCTCGTCATCTATGTCCAAGGAATCCCTCTCCACAACAGGTGGCACCAGGATGGGGGACCCCAGGCTCGTGGCCCCCAGAAGCAGGGGCCCCGATCGCTCTTCCAAGGTGGGCAGCTCATGGTACCGAGGCCTTTCCTGGGGATGAGGAGGGAATAAGAGCCCAAGGTCACCTCCTGAGCATGACACAGAATCCCAATCTGCCCTTTGACTCCAAAATTCTGACCATCTGCCCATGCAGACCAAACCCAATCTCACCCCTTGTCACCTGGGTTGCTCATGTGGCTTGTCCCTAATTCCCATCCCAGAGCATGGACTTCATCCTGTCAACCCTGGGTCTCTACTTTGTCTTTTGCTTCCTGACCTGAAGTCTTTTCCCAAGAACCTTCAATCTTGATCTTAACTACTTAACCTTAATCCTGAAATGGCCCCTTAAACCTTGACTAGTCAACAACCTTGATATCTGACCCCTGATCTCCAGTAACCAGCTGAGGGGAGTGACTGTCTTGTCCTAAAGTATCTAGCAGATGTGGATAGTCAACTCATCTCCATTGACTGAGTGACTTTAACCTCATGTCCTTGGACTTTTTCAGTCGTGACCTCCCACACTGACTACTAAACCCATCTCAACGTCCTAAGCTCTGAACTTGAGTTGTGGGGATGGACACCTGGCCCTTGAACCAGCTTCCTCCTCATCTGAGCTCCTACCTGCTCAGTGATTGGGACTCCACCATCAAAGTAGGGGGTCTTGAGTGGGCTGTGCTCTGAGGCTCCAAGAGTGAAGAGCTGGGAGGGCTGCAGTGGGAGAGAGTGGGGCAGGTCAGGACTCTCGCACAGCCGGCCTCTTTCCCCAGCCCCGGCCTTATTGGGGAAAGGTGGGTGTGGAGGTCGGGGGGCCTGGGCTCCAGGCAAAATGCTTACCATCTCTGGTTCCTCCAGCTTTGTCTTTGGGGTTGGCGGCTTGTATGAGGGAGGCCCCTCCAGGCTGCAGGGGTAGGAGATAGGACAGGTGGAGGCTCAGACCCAAGAAGCCCTCCTACCCTGGGGTTGGTGCATAGGCTCTTCCTCCTGCCTGTTATCCCTTCCCACCACCTCCATTCCATTCCCTCTGCCCGACTAACTCCTACTCATCCCATGAGTCCTCTTCTTCCAGGAAGCCTCCCTGATTCTCTAGGAGGATCAGGATCTCCTGTTAACAGGGTCACATCTAGCCAAGTGTATATCTGAAATGTTATTTCTGAGGTCAGTCAATGATTGTACCCAACTCTGAGCAACATGAGGGGGAGAACATGAGATCTTTGTTCAACAAGGTATTCCCAGAACCCACCACGCAGAATTCAGTGAATATTTGTCAAATGAATGCATGAATGAATGAGTGAAATGTTTTCTTACCCTCCCAATTATGTCAAGACCCCTGATTCTACATACCCAGACCACAGCATCCTGGATACATACTAATGATGGTTGTTTAATACGCCTTCAATACCCAACTCAGACATCCCTTCCTCTAGGAGGCCTTCCATGACCGTGTGGCCTCTCACAGCTCCCTCAGATTCCCTAGCCCATCCCTGGCCATGCTGGACCATCAGAGCCTGGGGACGCTCTGTCTCCTCCGACTATGAATCCCAGGAGGGCAGGGCCTCCTCGGATATCCCTGGATCACAGGAGAGCTGATCAAAAAGCACATTGTTGTTTTGCGCTGACTAGGTCATTAAGACTGACACACTTCCTTATGCATCAGGATAACTTAGAGAGCTTGTTATCATACAGATTCTGAACCCTTTACGTAAAAGTTCTGATGGCGTTTTTAAGGTGTCCCCATGCCACTCCCCACTGGGTAGTGCTATTTCAGAAACCGTTTTGCCCCCAGAGCGCTTACTTGCTGGGTGAATTTCAGCAAGTGATTTCAGCTCTCTGAACGTGTTTCTTCCTTCATGAATGGTTATCATTAGCTCCCTGTAAGAATTTATGTTTCCACGATATATTTGTGTGTATGGATACGTTTTAAATGTCTTGGCATTGCATTCCTAACCTCCAGGGCCTGGCCTGGCTCTGAGTGGGGACTTTTTGAATACTCGTTGCATCGGTGCCTAGATGTGAGCCTTTGTTGAGGTTACACATGTAAAATACATCTTGCCAAGCTTGGCACATAACAAGTCCTACAAACACAGAAGTATGGCTAGTTTTCCCCAATGTTCAGGCTCCTCCTTGCTGATGCTAATAAAGATTTTAACTGATGCTAATAAAGAGTTAAACATTGCCACCAAAAGACTACATCTCCCAGTTTCCCCTTCTGCTTGAGGACAGCCATGCGACAGGTTCTGGCCAATGGAAGTGAGAAATAGCGGGTTCCCTGAAAGAACCCCTGAATACCCTCGATTTCTAATTCCTTTTCTCACTGGCAGGAATGAGGGCTCTGGATAGCCACGTCTGGTTGTCAAGTACATAGATAATGATGGAAGAGTGGGGAGCCATCCTGAAATGTGAGCAAAGGTGGAGCAACAAGAAAGCAGGAGCCTGGGCTCTGATGACTTCACAGAGCAGGGCTGTCATACCCATGCTTGATGGGCCAGAAATAAACTGTCCTCTCCACCCCACGGGAGTCACAGTTGGTTTGAGCATGTCTTTCATAAAGCCATTGCGGACTATCCTCTCCCACCTTCACCCTCGACCCAGGCTCCCCATTCTGGACCCCTCCCCCATCACTCACTCATCCTCCTCCTCTGCCCCCTGCAACCTCTGTTCCTTCCGCTGCTGCCGGCAGATGAGGATGCCTGTGGCAATCACCGCCATAGCAATGATGGCAGCGATGATGCCCCCGATGATGCCGCCCGTGGCCCCTGCGCCTGCTGTGTTGGGGGACTCTGCAAGAAGAGGGACAGTGTAAGGGGGCCTCCATGAGGAAGCCACAGCCCCGTATTCCCAGCACCTCTCCCCAAGTCACCCCCCACCCGCCCACCTCAGAGACAGGGGACATTCTTTCATTCGGTAAGGTAACTAATCCTTACCGAGCATTTTTTTGTGGGGTAGAGTGGTGAGCAAACATACAAGTCCCCACCACCACGGAACTTGTGTTCTAGTTGGGCAGGGAGACCAACAGTACAGAAACAACTATGATAGCTAACATGCTAGGTGGCAGTAAGTGATGTATGACAAAACTACATAGTGGGGAAGGTGATAGGAAGTGACATGAGGTAGTCAGAGAGTCTTACTGCGAGGTGACGTTTGAGTCAATACCTGAAGGAGCTGCAGGGGGCGAGCCATGAGAATGTGAGCACTCTGGGCACCGGTGGCGGCCTGTGCAAAGGCCCTGAGGTGGAAGCTGTGTTGTTTTTCACGGAACAGCAAGAAGCAGTGATGAGGGGAAGCATGGGGAGATGAGGGAAAGGAAGCAGTGGAGAGGGGAGTAGATTTAAAAGGCAGAGAATTGAGGGTATTCTGGGATTGGGATCGTAACCCATCCTTCATTACGGGAAGGGAGCCATTCTGGGCAGAAGTTCGCAGCTCCTCCAACCTAACAGGAAATGGCTTGAGAAGCTCCCAGCCCCCTGGGCCTCTCCTGTGTAGTTAGCACTCTGCACTTCCTAAAGTTGTTGTTGGATCAATTACCTGCATCTTTGCCAATTTCCACACTAGGTTATGAGCTCCAAAGGGCAGGTTGGCTCTGCTGGATGTGTAAGGAGGGGCTCTCGGGACCTATCATATGACAGTGACAAAACTCCCACCCCTGCACTCTTGGCACTGCCCTCCCACGGTGGGGAGAAGGGGCAGGCGGTGGTACAGACAATAAACAACCAGAGGAAGTGGCCTGTGCCAGAGCCTCATCCATGGGCCTCACCCTCACCCCTCCATGAAGCCCACTTCAAAGACCATGAGATAAAGTCCTCCAGGGACGTGTCTGTTCCCTGGACTGTCCAGTGTCCGCATTTCCGGTTCCACAGCCGGGCTTTCTGGGGAGGATTTGAGGGTGAGGGAATAGCAGAGTAATTGCCGCTCAATCCGGACCTGGCGATCCCCAAATTACTGTTCCTCTTGCCAACTTGCTGACTGCGTGCCTGGGAGGACAAGGCTACTTCTGCCCCAGGCTGGGTGGTGGAACTCAGCCTACGGAGTTGCTCTGTGACAGCTTCAGGAGCAGACAAAACCCACAGCGAGGCCACCGGCAGAAGTGACTGGAAGTTACCCCAGTTCCTCCCCTACCTCAGTCCTTGGCTTGGGGTTAGGGACATTAGGTAGGCTGAGCTGCAGCCCCTCCATCTGAATCACTGAAAATTCCCTCTAACTGCCCCCCCAACACCCCCAGGAAAAAGAAAGAGGAAGGAGTCTGGGAAAGGCCACCTGGGGATGTGGAGAGGTGGGACTTTCCTGTTTCCTCAGTGGCCTGCTGGCCCTGAACCCTCAGGCCAGAGAACCCAGGGGGACCCTCCCATGGTCCGCAGCGGCCTTGCGGCGGGGGTGGGGTGGGAGGGGTGGTTAGGTCTGAGCTGTCCCAGGAGGATCCGACTGTAGTCCACCTGCAAGGGCCAAGTTGTCCAGGATCCCAGTCTGGCCTCCTGCCGGGCTGGCTATTGCACCTGGGACCTCCGAGTCCAAGCCACTCCAGCCTCTAAGCCAGGATCCCAGTTCCACAGGCCTCGGGACATCCAAGGTGTCCTTCAAGGACCCGCATGGTAAGATAAGAGTCCCCCAGCTTCCCCGGATTTGGCCCCACTAGGGTCCCACTGCCTGGAGCCCAGTTCCGCTTTCCTAGCCCCCAGTAGGGGGTGGGGTGCGATGTATTACAAGACACCCCCGATGTTTTCCTGCAAGGCGTTTATTAACTCCTGAGTGTCACAGGGCAGGGGCTGGGGCAGGCCAGAGCCAAAAACAAGTCTGGCGGGGGAGGAGGGACCCTCTGTGGGGCCCCCTGTCCCCTCCCCCATGCAGCCCTGGAGACATAAGTCCAGTGTGTGAGATTCCACCTCCCTCTGCCTCCCAGGAAAGTGGGAGGTAGCGTTTGGGTTCCAGTTTATCCAAAGGCGCCCAGCCAGTCTGGGGTCCCCGGCTGGCACTGGCAGACTCCGTCTCTGTCTGCCTTGGGGGTCACACATAAACCGCCCGTCGGGAGATGAGGGAGCCGTCCAGCTGGGACTCCATGTCGTCCTCCAGTGCCGGGGATGAAGGCAACATGAGGCCTTTCTCTTCTTTCTCCTCTCCCCCATAGTCCTCTTCCGCGTCCTTGCCATCCGGCCTCAGGGGACCAGGGGCGGTTGTGGTCCAGAACACGGGGCCCCCGTTCTCAAAAACTTGAGTTTTCGGATCTTGGGACTGTCCTTCTCCAGCTCCTCCTCTTCCTCCAGGGCTCTTCCTCCTCTTCCTTACCCTCAGCAGGATGAAGGCCAAGGAGGACCCCCCAGCCAGAAGCAGCAGCACCAGCAGTGTACCCCCCACGGCCCCCCACACCATGGGACCCTCGTCTTGGGGAGAGGCCCGGGGGTTGTCTGAGGAGAGAGAAGGAGGGGTGAGAGAGAGAATAAGGGAGACACAAGGTCAAGAGGATATGTCAGAGCGGGGACACCGAGGGGCAGTGACAGTAGTGAGGGAGATGACTGGGCAACACGGAGGCTGGCGGGGGCAGAACCCACCCACTCGTCGCCACAGGCTGGTGCTGGCACCGTGGGCTGCCCGCCGGAGGCCCTGGGCATTTCCCTCACCTGCACGGTGTTATTAAACTCGCTAGCCACCATTTCAGACACGGGGTGATCTCACTGAAAATTCCAGGTTTCACTCAGGGGAAAGGGAAGTCAGCTCTGGTAACACCAAGACCTCACATCCTCCACCTGGTTCGGGGCTGCGGCCAAGGAAAGGCTGGTGACTGGGAAGGGGCCCGAGTGTGTGACTTTGCCGCCCCTTGAGGGTGAACTTGGAGGTCAGGGTCGTGAAACCGTGGGGCAGATCCGGCCAGGAAGAGGGAGAGGTGGATTAGGTTGGGGTCTCTCTGCACTTGTGAGGAGGAGGACCGGGGAGGGCAAGGGGCCTCTACAGCATCCCCGCTCGCAGTGCTGGCAGTACCTGGTCTGGGCCATGCCCCCCAGTGTGGAAAACGGGGCTCTTGACGCCTACTGTCCTTTCACCCTCTAGTGCTCCCTGCAGTGACCGAACTGTGGGGGGAGGCCGGGGGTGGGGTTGTGGAGAGAAGGTAGCTAGGGAGGGTGGAGGAGGGAGGCCTAAGAATGATGGAGGGGCCATCTGGGCCCCACACCAGGGACAAGACACACCGTGAAGAGCATCTCATCACGCACGCCCTCCCCTCAACTCCCTTCCCCCCACCCCCCTGCATGCAGGAGACCCTCCCCTCCACCTCCCACCTCTGCACACAGCAGGGGCCAGCCCAGGTCGGGAGGGCATCTGTTTCTGGGTGTTTTCAAAAAGGGGGTCACCGCCCAGGAGGCTGTCCAATCCGTTTAATAACTCACAAGCAACAGTTAAAAAAAAAAAAAAAAAAGGTGGAAGACTTATACCTCAGGTTTGAAGGGTAAAGACTATTTTGTGAACCTTTCTGAGCACGGGGAGTCCATGCCTCTCTCTGGGCATTAGGTGGGGACACTTTGTCCGAAGCATCTAGAAACCAGCTAATACTTTAGCACCTGTTGGAACGTGTCTGGTTTCTGGAGGCAGTATTTTGAGACAGCAGGTGAGTGTGCCTGGGTCCATGGGCTGAGAGTTCTCCAAAGTCTGCCTGAAGTGACTGATGTCTGGCCTGCGGTGTGGCTGGTGTACCATGTCTGCACTGGCATGAACCCCAAACTGTGTGAGAGCACGTCTGGGGTCTGCATGCCGGGGGGAGCATGGTGTTCGTGGCCCTGAAACTCCGGGGAGAAACTGCCAAGAGCGGGAAGTTTTCTCTCTGGGCAGGGTTACCTGTTGGCAAACGCACAGCCCGGGTCTGGATTTGTGGCCTGGTTTCTGTTGGCATCTACCTGTAGGTGCGTCTGTGGTTAGTTACCTTTGGAATAGTCAGGAGGAGGGGGTGTCTTTCCTTAGTGCTCAGTCTTTCTCTGGGGCTGTGATTTTGGGGACAGCCCCAAGCACCTTGGTTTCTGATGGGCCTCCCGAGTATGTTTCACTGGGTGAATACTGGGAAAGGGCTGAACTCAAGTTGGTGTGTTCCGGGTGGTGGACAACCTCGGTGTGTGTGTGTGTGTGTGTGTGTGCGGTCATGTGTGACTGCATCTGTGTTCTGCAGGCTGTCCGCCTTGCTTGGAGGTGCCTACTGACCCAGTGTAGGTGGGGACCTGTTTCTCAGGTTTGTTTCTAGGGTAGAGGTGCAAGGGTGTATTTCCAGTTGGGTGTCTAGCTGAGGGGGGTGGAGCTGAGGTTTCTGGGTGCACCTTCGAGGGCAGGGACTGTGTCTCACTTGCCACTGGGTGCCTTGCATCAAGGAGAAAGCCCGGCCAAGAGGAAACATCAACAAGTATTTGTCAGATGACTATTTGTTGAAAGCGAGTCTCTATAACGGGGTTTCTGGAGAATTCGGGCGTGTGCACCCCGAGACTCTCGGAGTTTCTCAGCATCTGTACAAGTGATGGATGGAACCACGATTCTTGCGGTCCTTCCCCACCCCACGCAGTGTGTCTGATGGTAGTGTCTCCCCTTCAGGTTATGTTTGGGGACCTGAGCGTGACGACATGCTGAGGGTAGGCCAGCTGTCTGAGTGTGTCGTTTGTGACAGTGTTTCTGAGTAGGTCCTTCATATCTGGCCAGTGTCTACATCCCTGAAGAAGGACCTGCTGTCACTTGGGTGTCTTTTCTTGATGTGTGTATGGTGTAAGGTTGCATCAGGAAGGGGCCTGCTTCCTTCTGTCTCTAAGTGTGGGGGTCTGTCTGTCCTCACACCTGTCTGTTTGCCCGTGGGTGTGTTTCTGAGGGGGCCGGGCCATGGTTCCTGTGTGGTGTGTTTGTTTGCACAGGTGTGCGTCACAGAGGGTCATGCTGCGAGGGTGTCTCCCAGACTCCTGGGCGCTGGCTGGGTATTGTCTGGCTTTGTTCACTGTCCCGGCTGGTGCCCCTGCCCTCCTTGGGTGTGCCATGGCAACAGAGTGTGTGGTTTACAACCAACAGTGGAGTGTGTGGTTTACGTTATGGGTGAGCCTATTTTGAAGCCAATGCATCTTGAAGGACAGACAGGGTGTCCCTGTATCTGTAGGGACGGGTCGTGATGGCTATGAAGGGGACTCCGTTCCCAGCCACGTAGCTAGTGGGTATCTGAGTACCAGGGTGCCTCCCTCCAGGTGTGTGGGTCTACAGTTGTGATCTTGACCCCATTTCCACCAGCCTGTGCCGGTCGGAGTTTGCCTTCGTCCTTTTCCTCCCCAGCTCTGTGTCCTGGGCTCTGTGTTTCTGAGTTCTCGTCAAGGAGACTCAGGAGAACTTGCCACCCACAGGCCCATTTCACCATCAGTCACCGTTTCCGAACGACCAGCCCCAGAAACACAAACGTTCCAACCTGCACTACAAGTGGCCTCCAGACAGTAACGCCCCGCCCCGCAGGCCAAGTAAGAAACCCACGTTTCTATTATTTTCTGTCCAGCTCCCAGACACGTGTCTGCATTCCTTAGGATCCTTCGGGTGTGTCTCACTGGCTGGAGCCGGGGTGGTGTATCCGCATCTTTCCCCAAAGACCCTTCCCCGGCCCTACTCCACCCAGGAAGCCCCAGCACAGGCCTCAGCCTCCAAAACTCTGCCGACACCCACCCTGTCGCCCCAAGCTAGAGAGGGGTGCCCTCCTCTCCCATCGTCAAGGCGGGTCTGGGCCCCTCCCCCAAGCCGGCGGCACAGTCTCCCCCAGCCCAGCTCCAGAACCAGAAGAGAGGAACACTTGGGGAGCAGGCCCAGTTGTCACATGCCGCCCCCGAGACCCACTCACCTCGAACCAGGATCAGCTGCTCGGCATGGCCCGTGCCCAGGGCGTTGGTGACTGTGCAGGTGAAGGTGGTGTTGACCATTCTGTCCACCGAGTAGACCACCAGCAGGGGGCCCTGGCCATTCGCTGAGGCCGGTAAATCGCCTGACGTCCTAGAGGACGTGGAGTCACATGAGGGGTCAGCAGGGTCCACAGAGGACCTAAAACTTGCTTCTCGAGACCCCCAAACCACCGGCTGCCTCCTTTGGGTGGACTCATGGTGGAGGCCCCCAGGCCCTCCTCCCTCCGACCCTGGAGTCCAGGCCCACCCAGGACTCACGTGCTCCAGACGTAGCCTGTGGGCTCTGGGTTGCTGCGGGCATCACAGTTCAGCGTGACCTCCCCACGCCCCAGGTACCAGTTGTCATCATAGCCAGAGATGGAGACCTCAGGGGGGTCTGGAGGAAATGGGAGACTGGCTCAGAGACAGGAGCACCCCAAAGGGGTGGGTAAGCAGAGACAGGATCCTATAGAAAGGGAACAGACTGGCAGGAGGGGGACCCCGGAAACCTTCAGGGGCAAATCCGTCTGGACTGTATAGATGCTGGCTAGACGCACCACTCAGGTCACTCTGAGCTAGTTTATTTCTTCAGGGCCGGCAGCACCTGCGGGAGCCGCTATAGATAATGTGTGTTATTTCCAACACGGCCCGGGTAGATAAGGGAGTCTAATGAAACCTTGGTTTCACGGAAGGCACTGCCTGGGGAGCAGTGTAAGAAAATGCCAGGGTGTGGGATGTGTCCGGAGGGTGACTGATTGTCAAGTTACCATCGGACAGGGCTCCTGAGAAGGGTGTGGGGGCACCTTCAGGGTATTATTAGGGCGTGTCGGTGTGTGCAGCATTTGGGAGAGCTAGCATAGAACCTACTGGAAGAGGTCCGCACTGACAGGGCCTGGTGGGACTGACAGGAATCGTTTTTTTTGGGGGGGGGCAGGAAATGGTATAGAGGCCACGGGAGAGCCAATACTAATAGTGCAAATGGGTTTGGGCACAGCGTTGGGTTGGGCAGGGCAAACTCAGAGGAGGTGATAGACAGCGAAGGAGCCAGAGATGTGTCAGGGGCCAAAGGGTGAGAGCCCTGGGAAGTCAGTGTGGACAATTCGGGTGCCAAGTGTTGATGTTGCTGGGAGCTGGGGTGGGGAGGACCGGTGTGGGAGTATAGACAGCAGGCAGGCGGGCAGGGCAGGGTGCGGCCCAGCGCCAAGAGGACAACCCTCAGTGACAGTGTAGCCAGGATGCAGGGTGCACTCACAGCGCACAGAGAGGATCACCGACAGCTGTTCTGGATCCTTGAGGGTCTCGTGCTCCACTTGGCAGGTGATCTTGACACCATCTACTTGGGCTGAGGGCACCAAGGTGTAGCGGCTGGTGACAGTGAATGTGCCCAACAGAGGCCCTGGCACCTCAGTCTCCGTGGCCTCCCCTTTCAGAGATGAGATCCAGGAGATTCGGGCAGGGGGGCGGCCCCCTGAGGAAACACAGCGGGCCACGGGCGCAGGCTCTGAACCGAGTGTGACCTCCTGTGGGTCAGCCTGGTTCTGGGGCTGGGCTGGGAGAAGAACAAAGTGGGGAGTCACTCCTCACCAGTAGACATGCAACAAACACATCCCTGGCCAGGTAGATTAGTTCGTCAGAGCATCGTCCCGCTATGTCTAAGTTGTGGATTTGATCCTTCGTCAGGGCACATTCAAGAGTCAACCAATGAATGCAGTGGAACAACAAATCAATGTTTCTCTCTCTCAAATCAATCAAAAATTAAAAAAAAAAAACAAAAAAAAGGAAAAGAAAGTATGGAAAAATATTAGCAGGAATAAAAACCTCCATGAGGACCCTGGCTGGTGGCACAGTGGATAAGGCGCCAGCCTGCAGACCCAAAGGTCGCTGGTTCGATTCCCCAGCCAGGGCACACAACCAGGTTGCAAGCCAGGTCTCCAGCCAGGTCCGTAGCTGGAGGCAGGTGAAAGGCAACCATACGTTGATGCTTCTCTCCCTCTCTGCCTCTCTCCACTCCCCTCTCTGAAAATAATAAATATAATCTTTAAATACAAAAAACCTCCATGAGGAATAATGCTATCTCATAATGATTGATCTGTCCATAATCAGACTGCCCCCTGGGTTCTTACAGCTCTGGTTGCCTCCTAGATCTCTCCATCCGAGTATCTCCTGAGCTTCTCAGTGTGGTATATCCTTCCTCTTCTTTCCTCTTCTTTCCCCCTTCTCCCTTGACCCACACAGCCTCGGATGGGCCTCCCCATATCCTTCCTTGGTCCCCCTCCCCTTCCCATCTGTCCTTTGATCCCACCACCACCACCACGGCATCTCGGCAACCTTGTATCTTAACACCGAACATTCCCTGGCCTCCTTTCTC
Source organism: Noctilio leporinus (assembly GCA_004026585.1). Taxonomy (NCBI): domain Eukaryota; kingdom Metazoa; phylum Chordata; class Mammalia; order Chiroptera; family Noctilionidae; genus Noctilio; species Noctilio leporinus. The sequence goes on along the minus strand of PVIW01007104.1, from coordinate 12,939 downwards.
TTCAGCTTGCTCCTCTTCCTCCTTCCCCAGATTCCAGCCTCACTTCCTCAAGGGAACTTTCCTGACATCCGACTGTTGCTCCAAAGAGGCACCACCTGCTGCGTTCTAGAGAGCAGACGTTTGGCTGCCCCTCCCCTGCCCCCTGTGCATCCATCGAACAGAACAAACCATTGCCCGAGACAGAGACCCTTGGGAAAGGTTGGGGCGGGGGGGGGGGGGGGGGGGGGGGGGGGGGGGGGGGGGGGGGGGGGGAGGAGCTGTGCTTCGACGTTCACAAAACCACTGTAATTTCAGCTCCTTAAAAAGAGAAGTGTTAACCCTGGCTGGTAGCACAGTGGTTAAGGCGCCGGCCTGCGAACCCAAAGGTCGCAGGTTCAATTCCCCAGCCAGGGCACATAACCAGGTTGCAAACCAGGTCTCCAGTCCGGTCTGTGGCTGGAGGCAGGTGAAACGCAACCATACATTGCTGTCTCTCTCCCTCTCTGCCTCTCTCCCTTCCCCTCCTTCTAAAAAAAAATAATGAAATAAAAAAATCTTCAAAAAAAGAGAAGTGTTTACCCGGAACAGTCCAGGGTAGACCTCTCAATTTCTCTGGGGCTGAGAGGAAGAACCTAACGTGGCCAGAGTGATAGGGCTTCTAGGAAGTCCCCGGGAAAAGGTGGGATTTCCAGGGGAATGCCAAGAATGAGCAAGAAATAGCCTTCTTTGGCCCTCTCTAACGTGGCTCAGTGGATTGAGCCTGTGACCCAAGTGGTCGCCAGCTCAATTCCCAGTCGGGGCACATGCCTGGGTCCCGGGCTAGGCCCCCTGTCGGGGGAGTGCGAGGGGCAACCCATCAATGTTCTCTCTCTCGCTCTCTCCCTCCCTTCCCCCATCTCCAAAAATAAATAATGGGTGTTGGTTGGTGTATTTATTTATTTTAAAATAAGAATAGCATCCCTCGAACAAATACCTCATCTGATCCTGCTCCCTTCCGCTCAATGGTTGGGCCCGTCACTGCTGCGCTGGAGTTGGGGGTCCCTCCTGACCCTTCTCCCCTAACGCGCAGACAGGCGCCTCCTTTCTCCGGAAAGCAACCTGCGTTCCACCAGCCTCTCTCCACCCTCTCTCCACCCTATCCGCCTCCTCCAAACCAACGCTTTGTCTCATCTGGTCTCCCAGTTCCCGTCTCCCTTTCTCTTCACCTTTAATGCCCACCCCCCAGTTTTGTCTTTGAGTACGTTCCACACTGTGATCAGGGTGCTGCTGTCGTAGGAACCCCCTGATGACTATGGACCTAGGAGGCCCATGCAGCCTGGCCCTGTTGGTTTTCCTGCCTTGTTGAGGGTTATTCAAGCCCTGGCCGTCAGCCTTGCCAGCCTCCCTTCTGTTCCTGGGGCGTGCCAAGCTCACACTCACGCCTGAGCTTTCACGCGCCACTCCTTCTGCCCCTGTATCCGCTCCTCTGTCCATGGCTGCATGCCCATGGGTGGGCTTCTGATACTTCAGCACTTGACTAAGAGGCTCTCCTTGACCTTTTTATCTAAATAAGGCCACCCAGTCTCTTCCTGCGACTATTATGACATCCTGGTGTTCTCTTTATTTGATTATCCTCTGGCTTTATCTCTAGGATACTTCCCGCCCCCCTCCACTGCCTCCAGCTTGGTTTGGCCATGATCACTTTCTACCTGGACTCATGCGCTCCCCTCCCCTGTGGTCGCCCAGCTTCCACCTTGCCTCCCACGTGCAGCTGGAAGGAGCCTGTGAAAATCCAAGTCAGATCACACTGTTCTCTGCTCAGAGCTTTCCGTAACCCTTGTTCTCCTAGGTCAAGAGCCGAAGTCTTCACGTGGCCGATGAGGCCACCACCTCCTTGACCTTGTCCCTTCCAACTTTCCCCTATTCATGCCTCTCCAGACACACAGACTTCTTGGCTTTTCCTCAGACAGTCCAGGTGTGCCATGCCTCAGGACCTTTGCACCACCTGTTATGGCCCCCACAACTGCTTCCTTAGGAACCTACAGGGCTCCTTCACCTTGTTCCAGTTTTTATTCAGGTATCATCACACAGCCCTAGCTAAAATTGTAACCTGCTCTGCTCCAACTTCAATAGTACCTATAACCCCCTGACTCCCTCATTCTTATTTTTATATACTCCCTGGCACCCTCTTAGTGGAGTATGAGGTCTGTTCTGAAAGTACTGGCTGAGTAAACTGTTTTAAGTACATTGACATTGACTCGATACTTTTAGAATAGACCTCGTAGAAGCTCCAGGAGGTCAGGGAGCTGTCTTACTCACTGCTTTATCCCTAGAGCCTAGAACGGTGCCTGGCACACACTAGGTTCCTCAAAATTTATTTGTGGAATGCCTGTTGCACCCCCGACTTGTAGACCATCTGGCAAACACTACTTGCTTAATGAGTATTTGCCAATTAACTGAAGACTGAGGAGAAAGCAGAGAGAGTAATGGACCCACAGGTGGCTCTCCCACCTCCCCGCCCCCCAGCCCTGCTCACCTATGGTTCTGAGCCAGGTCACCCCACGACTGGTGCCCTGGGGGAAGGTGGCAAACTCGCAGGAGTAGTTGCCCTCATCCTCCACTCGCAGGCCCTGGAGGACCAGTGTGGCGTCCTGCATCGCTGAACCTGGCCTGACCCGGGGGCTCTGCCCCACGCTGAGGAAGGACAGCCGATCGCTGCTGAACTGTGGGCTGGGGAAGCTGAGGCCATGTGAGGGGTGAAAGGCCGCCACACTCTGGATTTTCCCGGATGGGTCCAGGCGCTGCCACGTGACCTGTGAGATGTTGACTTTAGGCCCTTGCGACAGCAGGTGGCATGGCAGCTCCACTGTGTCTCCCAGGCGGCCCCGCACCTCAGGTGGCATGTGGACTCGCCCATCCTGGGCTCCTAGGGAAGGAGCAGAGAGAGGGGTCAGGGGAGGAAGGAGCCAGAAACCTCTAGGCTGGGCAGGCCCATCACTGAGGGGGCCCCAGGGGAAAACACAGACTCCAAATGCAATGCGAGAACCTTCTCAAAATTCCAGTTCCTAAAAGGCCACCCAGAAAAGATATTTTGAGACAATCTAGGGACACTTGAGTCCAGACTCAATATTATATATTATGGAATTGCTGTTCATGATTTTAGATGTTAATGAGGAAATTATGGTTATCCCGTAGTCTTTTTCCTTAGAAGATACGGGGTTGAAATGTCATATCTGCAATGTACACTCAAACTTTCTTTTTTAAAGATTTATTTATTAGTTTTAGAAAGAAGGGCAGGGAGGGAGGCAGAGAGGGAGGCAGAGAGGGAGAGAGACATCAATGTGTGGTTGCCCCTCACCCGCCCCCAGCCACGGACCTGGCCTGCAACCTGGTTATGTGCCCCGGCTGGGAATCGAACCCACAACCTTTGGGTTCACAGGCCGGTGTCAGTCCACTGAGCCACCAGCCAGGGCTGAATGTGTACGTTTGAAATTTTTCACTATCAAATGTTGGAAGTAAAAACAATCCTCTGAACCAAAATCAAAGAACTGAAAGCCTATCCCAAAATACAATTCTTTAAAAAATGTGAAGTGTAAGGATTGTCTTCATCTTTTTCTGCAGTGTAAGGTACTCTCCCTCACCCTTCTCTAAAACCTGCAGCTCTCTTAGCCTATCTTTTTATTAACCGAGGCTTAATTGAGATATAAAAATTCCCATTCACCCATTAAAAGTGTACAATTCAATGGAGGTTTGTATATTCACAAGAGTTGTGACTCTATCGCTACAATCTATTTTAGAACATTGTTATAATCCCCCCCAAAGAAATCGCTGTACCCATTAAACAGTCACTCTTTGTTCCCTGCTCTGGTCACCCGCTAGCTATCAGTAATTTTCCTGTCTCCATAGATCACCCAATGGTGGACATTTCATGTGAATACACTGCCTTCTGTGGCTGGCCCAATTCACTCAGCGTAATGTTTTCAAGGTTCATCCAATGCTGCAGCATCTGTCAGTACGTGGTTCCATTTTCATGGTCAAATAATATTCCACGGCCCGGGTAGATGACCTTCTGTTCATCTTTTGGGCAATTACCCATACAGCTGTGGTGAACATCTGAATACAAGTTGTCCCGTCAACAGATATTTTTATTTCTCAGCTTCTCTTTGGCTTTCTTACTTTTAACAAAAACTAGGGAAAAAGAGACTCTCTGCTGTGCCAGCCGGTATGGTACAGTATGGCCACTGAGGGTTCAGGCTGCCCGAGTTGGAATACTGGCTCTTCCACTTTGTTGGCTGTGTAACCAAAAGCAGGCCCGGCAAAAGCCACTACTTCAAAGGCAGGTTCCTGACATAAAGTAAAGTGGTTTATTCGGATGCTGGCCACCTGAAAGATGCCCAAAGCCTGCCTCCGCATCTCGGGGCCAGCAGAGGTTTTTATAAGGAGAGAGAACAGAACAAAGAGATCAGTCAAGTTCTCTACTTGTGGACCAACACAGATCATTCCGATAAGGCAAGTGACGGTCCCCTGTGCTTCTTCCTGGTTTAGCAATTCCTGGTTTTGTGTCATTCTGACTCTAAGTCATCCTGGCTTTGTGGTTGAAGGTCAGCAAATCTCCGGGGAGCTGGGAGGCCTGAAGGTCAGAATCTGTATCTTTTGAAGCTAGTTCCTAGGATTCTTATACAAACATGCTGTTCATCTACAAGCTACATATTTGTCAGAATCAGCACTTAGAGAAACAATGTTAAAGAACGATGGGGTGGGTTATAATTTCCCACCATTACAATTTTCCAAGGTCACAGCTGTGTGATCTCGGGCAACTCTGAACCTCTCTGTGCCTCAAGGCCACAGGAAACACGAGACCAGTGATTGTTAAATAAACATAGCCAGCTAAGTATAATTACAAGTAGCCCTTGACACTCAGCCTTCAGGCAAGGCCAAGGGCACAAGCCCTGTTCTCCAGGGGCAGCTGCTACCCAGCTCTCTCTGACCCAGCTTCCGGCCTCTCCCAGGAACCAGGGCACATTAACAGGTGACCCTAATGAGAGGGTACCTAGCAAAAGGCAGCCTCTCAGTGAGGCCAGTCCCAGGGACTTCTGGAGGGAAGCCATCGGAGAAGGCGCTTTTGTGGCACATGCAATCCATGAAGTACCTGCACACATTCACAACTCAAACCCAGGAGTACCACCTTGGGAGATGGGGCGATGGGGATGCTCCCTTCGGGAGGGGCTGCATTATAGTCTCAAGAGTGTGGGACTCTGGCCCGAACCAGGGTGGCTCAGTTGGTTGGGTGTCATTTTGCAAAGTGAAAGATCACTGGTTTGATTCCCAGTCAGGACATACACCTGGGTTTCAGGTTCAGTCCCTGGCCTGGGTGTGCGCAAGAGGCAGCCACTAGATGTTTCCTTCCTTTCTCCCTCCCTTTCCCCTTCTCTAACGATTAAAAAAAGTAAAAAAAGAAAGAAAGAAAGAAAAGAGTTTGGGGATCAGGCCCTGAATGGGTAGCTTAGCTGGTTAATGTCCCGATACACCAAGGTTGTGTGTTTGATCCCTGGTCAGCGTCCATGCAAGAATCAACCAATGAATGCATAAATGAGTGGAACAACAAACTGATGTCTCTCTTCCTCCCCATCTTCCCCTCCCTTTTTTCCTCTCTCTCTCTGAGATCAATAAAAAGAGTGTGGGACTCTGAAGGAGACCACCATAAGCTTCCCTTTGGGTCTTCCCAGGTGGGTGACTTTGTCTCTCCATCTGTAAAATGGGGGTGCTTTGGCTGCCCTGCATGGTCCCTTATGACAACTCAACAAAAAGACTTCCTCCCCGAAGTCTTCCCAGGGCAGGGCACGGTGGAGTCAAGGCCAGCTGCCCATTCTCACTGGTATCTATTTTCGGCCCTCACAGTACTGTTTCAAACTGAACTAGCAGCAAAGGAGATTAAATGTCCAATTTCACACAAAAACAGATGTGGGGCTGTTGGCAGGAGTGGGGGACAGCTGGGTGGAGCCGAGGTAGGGCTGCCTCCTTCCCTCAGGACACTGATGCCAGTACCCTTCACCCACCTGGGCCCCAAAGGAAGAATACGGGACAAGAGGCCCCAAAGGCGGTGCCCGTTTCTAGCTGCATGAGGAAGGAAGGGTACTCGGTCAGGAAAAAACATCTAGGCCAGGGAGCCACATGGAGCAAAGTAGCGTGGGACCAAGGAGTTCAGCTTTATCCTGGAGACAAGTGGGAGCCACTGAGGGTCCTCTCAGGAAAAGAATGACTTGGCTTAAACCAAGGGGGTCTTATGGGGCAGGTGAAGCCTAGAAAAGGTGTAGATAAAAAGACCCCAAAGTTAAGACTGAGGCCTGGTGTAGAACTCGAAAGAAGTTAGTGAAGGGAAGAGGGCAGAAAGTGGGAGAATCTTCTCCCCAGCCATTCTGCCTTCCCCACTCAATGCAAATCAACAAACAGGCTGGGTGTTAAGAGAGTCAGCCCCTGACTCTAACCAACAGGGACTGGTTTATTCTGTTTGCTTCCTGTATCCCCACAGCCCACACCAGAGCCTGGCAAGTAGTAAGTGCTCACTAAATACTGTTGACTGCGTAGGAAGCTCTGTGCCACAGGCCTAACCAGGTGCTCGTCCTCTGGGAGCTGACATTCCAGTGGGGGACACATACTGAACAAAAACGGTCATCACCAAGGCTTCATTAAGATTGAAGGGGGCCCTGGCTGGTGCGGCTCAGTGGATTGAAACCTGCCTGCAAACCAAAGCATTACCAGTTCGATTCCCAGTCAGGGAACATGCTTGGGTTGCAGGCCAGGTCCCCGGCTGGGGGTGCACGAGAGGCAACCACACATTGATGTTTCTCACCTTCCCTTTCTTCCTCCCCTCCCCTCACTCTGAAAATAAATAAAATCTTTAAAATATATATTATTAAAAGTAATGATAATAATAAAAAGACTGAAGGGGGTGGGGGTGGGAGTGGGGGGAAGAATCCAGAGCAGGGGCCTGATCCATCTGAAGGAGGCTGGAGGGCTTCCTGGAGGAGGAGACCCAATTCCTGTCTAATGGAAACTGAGCTCCAGGCCCACAGATCATCCCACACCCCTCTCTGGGTCTTTGTAATTCCAGATGTTCCCATCCCTCTTCTGAGGCAGGTTGCCCTCCCTTACCTAGGGGAGTGGCATCTCAGCACTGCAGGCTTCAGAGGACTACAACAACCCACTTTTAGTTGCTTGTATGGCAAACTCCTCAAGGTGCTCATCCCTAGCATTCTGTCCTAGATGGCCACCCGCCTCTTCCCTCCCTCACTGCTAGTTTCTATGACCCTGCAGCTATAAGGTTCCCATTCTAAATTTCTAATTCTGAATGAATGGACAGGATGACTCCGTCCCTGTGGCATTAACAGTCCATTCTTTAGGCATTTCCATATCAGTAAGTTTCGGGATCAGAGCCCCTCAGTCCCCTACCACCACCCCACATGCAACCCACCAGGAAACCCCGTCAACTCCATCTTCCAAATACACCTACAAGCGGATCACATCTGACCCCTGCACTATGCACATCCTGGTCCGATCCACTGCCACCTGCCTTGCATCATTCCCCCATTGGAGGATGGCAGCTGCCCCTCATAGCCTGTTCACACAGCAGCCAGAGGGGTCCGATAGAAGCTACAGCGGATCAAGCGCCCCCTCTCTCTGCTCGGAGTCCTCCCGTGGCTTTTCTTTACTCAGAGAAAACAGCTCAGCTCTTCACAGTGGCCTGCAACGCCCTGCGTGCTCGGCCTCTCTCTAACCTCACCTCCTACCCTCTCTTCTTGGCTCACCCTGCTCTGGCCACAACCGTCCCCTCATCCCTCAGGGTTCCTCACACATATCAGGCAAGTCAAATCCCGCCTCAGGGTCTCTGCACTTCCTGTTTCCTGATCCTGGAAAGTTTGCCCCTATGTGTCACCATGACTCCCTCCCTCACTTCCACCAGGTCTAGCACCTGAAGGATCTTCCCCACTAGAAAATCGTGCCGGGGGTGGGGCAGGGATTTCTGTCCTCTGTGTCTGGTTTCCTGTGGCAACTGCAGAGCCTAGCACGGTGCCTGGCACACTGTTGGAGCTCCATAAATGTGCTGAATGAATGATAGGAAGATGGGAAATCAACAGTCTAATAGATAACACAGCCTGAGGTTCAGTACAAGCTTGGTCCTTTTCTTGAGGGCAATGGGGAGCCATAGAGAGTTATGGGCAGGGGTTAGGTCTGTGCTTTAGAAAGAGCCATTCGGGGGCTGGGACCCAGGAAGAGAAGAGGCCTGGACCAGGGTGGAGGCGATGGAGATGGAGGACCAACTGGACTGGAACATACTCCTACGCTGCCGGCCTATGGGGGTGAGGTGGGACGATGCCCAGATGTTTTGCAGTTCAGGTGCAGGAAGGGAAACAAAGCCAGGAGGCTGGCTGGCTTAGAATTAGGACCCTAGTGCTTAGCATGCTGCCAGGCTGGTGCCTGTGCTCTGACCTTGGCCAGGACCTGGCCAACCCCACAACAAGGGAGAGAGTGGCCTTGGGGACCTCGACTTCCCTCAGGAGGTCAGACTGGTGACAGCTTAATGAGGTGTCAGCTGGGTCCCCAAACACACTTCCTCTCCCTGTGGCCCTGTGGCCCTGGCCTGCAGGCTTCCTGTGTTGGCAGAATGGGGCACACTGCGTAAGCCCAGTGGAAGAGTTTGAGGGGGACAGAGATGAGGAGCTGGAGATGCCGACTGATAAGGCAGAGAGACACAAGGACGCAGTGACTTATGGAACCCTGAAACAGGAAGAGACTGAGGTTCTGGACTTAGGGTCAGAGACTGGCCTCCTACTCCACTCACCCCCTGTAGACTCTTATCATCCAGCATGACCAACCTCTCCCACAGCGTGAGGCCCGACTCCCACAGGCCCTTGAAGGCTGGCAGGCTCTGAGCTATGGCCTCAGCCGCCTCGTTAATTAATTAATTGCATTAATCACAGTGCCCACCCCCACAGCGGACATCCGGACGCCAGTCTGGGAGGTATCAGTCAGGGTATGGGGCTACCTGCTTCAGCCTGGACTCCCTGTGCCTGTCATCCTGTCCCAAGGGAGCTGGACACCAAGGACCTCCCTTCAGGGGTCTTTCCTTTCTAGAGGTGTATCTCTAGGACTGGCTGAGTCCCTCAGGCTGACCCCCTCACCCTGCTCTGTATGTTTCTGTTTCTCTGAGCTTGCCTGTCTCTCGGCATCTGGTTCTGAGGGTCCAAATCTGGCCCTTGTGTCCCCAACTCCGAGGGACTCTGGCCTCTGCCTGTCTCTCACAGTTTCTGTCACTCTTTTTACCTGTGTCTCCCAGGACACCCTGATCTCTGCTTTGTGTCTCTCCTAGTCCAACAGCTTTATTGAAATAAATTTCCCAGGTTGCAAATTTGCTCATTTAAAGTGTACAGTCGTAATGGCTTTTATAGTGTTCTCGTAGATTTCTGTGCCTGTCAGCTCGATCAATTTCAGAACACTTTCTCTAGCCCAAGAAGATACCCACATCCCTGACTGTTCCCAGGCTCTGTCCTCTGTACCTCCGACACCTGTGGTTTCCAAGACTCTGAGTCCGGGTCCCCCAGCCCCTAGAAGCTGGCTCTCTGCAGTGATTCCCTGGGTCGCCCCGGCCATGTCTCTCCACATTTCTGACACACTTTCTCTCTGACTGGGCCAGCTTACTGGGTCCCCTCTTCTCCTCCCCTCACCCCTGCTTCGTTTCTCTGTATCTCGGGGACATTAAAAATGTAACAGTGTCCTGGGCAGGGGAGCTGGCTGGCTTCCCCAACTCCCTGTCCCTCCCGCGTCCCCCACTCTCTGTATCCCTCACACACTGCCGGCCATGAGGAACCTGTGCTCTGACCGCCCAGTGTCACATCTCCATGAGTCCTGAAGGAGTTCTTTTGAGCTCCCTGCTGTCACCAAACCTCTACATCTCTCTCGCCTTAGGTTATTTTGCCTTTATCCTGGGGCCTCTGCCAGCTCCTTTGCCCCTGCCCTTCTCCGTCCCATCCAGTGTCTTTCTGCCTCATCCTTGTCCCCATCTCTCGACTCCATTCTTGTTTCTTTCCCCATCCTTCTATCTGTTTCTGTCACCTTCCCTCTATTGGCTTCTGTCCTCATCCCTGTATCCTGTATCTCTCTCCTTTCCATGTACCCTTCTCCCCCTCTCCTCTGCCCAGTATGTGAGCAGATACACCCGCTTTGCCAGTCTCCCTTCCCTAATGAGAACAGACAGCAGGCCTGCAGTCCCCTCTGCTCCCATCCCCCTCTGCTTCGTGGGGCTGCCTGGCTGACATGGATGGACAGTGAAGGCAGGAGGCCCAGGTGGTACACCTCATTCAGGCAGGCTGGGGAGAAGGAAGAGGACAGCTAGAGACAGGTGGAGATGGCAGGAAAGGAGAGAGGGATGGAGAGAAGGGAAGAGAGAAAGAGACCGGAGTAGGAGACAGATGAGGGACAGAGAAGGAGATGTAAAGAGAGGAAGAGAGGGAGAGACTGTGAGGGACAGAGGGAGAGGGACAGAGGGAGGAAGATGGTAGAGGAAGGAAGGAGAGAGTGAGAGAGACAGACAGATAGAGATGGGGCTGGGCAGGGAGGAGAGAGGGAGGGAAAGAGGGAGGAAAAGACAGAGAGAGAGAGAGAGAGACAGCGGCACAGAGCTAAGGCCAGCGATGGAGGGTCAGGAAATGGGAAGGCCCCCTCCTCAGGTGCTGAGAGCTTTCACATGGGATCAGAGGGAACTCTGCATCCTCCCAGTGGCCCTGCCAGGAAAGGACTGTGATCCATTTCACAAAGGAGGAAATGGAGGCTTATAGGCACTTTCTGGAGCCCACCCCATACAGCTGGGCCAAGAAAGGTTCTGGAGTCTGCAGGCTGGCTTCCCAGGGTGGGCTTGGCTGTAGATCCTGAGAGAGCAGCTGGCCTGCCCTTTCTAAACCCCTTTCATCTGCAAAATGGGAGCAGGAACAGGGCCTGTATCTTACTTAGGGCGATCTACAGCATTCCAGGAGATCACGCACCAAGTCAAGGCCTGATTCAAAGTGGAGTCTGCTCATTCTCCCAGGGGTAGCAGGTCCTGCCCTCACGTCCCTGTCTCTGCACATGATGTTAGCCAAAAGGCTGCAAAGGAGCACATCTCTACCTCTGACAAGGGAGAGGCAGGGAACGGAGGAGGCAGTGCCCAGCTCTGGGTCGAGGCTGGAAGAACATTCAGAGACGTGCTGGGAAAAATGAGGCCAGAGGTGTGACCCTAGGCTCCCCCAAAACCTCCTAGGGCAAACCCTTGGGAAAGCCAGGGTCCTGAGCTTCCTTCCAGTCGGGTCACCTGCAAGGGGCGGGGCCCCAGCCTGCTACACCTGTTTCCTCCCTGCCTCTCCCTCCCTAGGGGGCTGCGCCCCTCCCCCCCGGGTTTGGGGGTGGGAAACTGGAAAGGGCTAGTGGGCTAAGCAGAGGGAGGGGCGGGGGATTAGGGCGGCGTCGCCTCGCTTTCACCTCCCTCCGCGGCTGTGAGGACAAAGGCGCGACTCGAGGAAAGATAAGGTCCCGAAACTCCTGAGTCGGGAACCGGGAGCCAGGAGAGCGCCGTCCGGTTTCGGTTCAGGTTGGGTTAAAGTGAAACCGGAAAAACTTCCCCAGGGGCTTCCCAGAGGACAACTCAAAAGGAAGGGGGAAAAGTCCTGGCCTACGGCACGCGACCTCCTTCTTCACTGCCTAGGCCACCCAGATGACCGAACCTCCGGCCGCCAGACCGAACCTCTGGCTCGCGCTGAAATCTAGAACCCAGGAGGCAGGATCCCTGCCCACATTCACAGGGGGATTTTAGGAGACATTCTAAACACCACAATTAAATTCGAAGCCCACGCCGTAGGGCCTCTTGCCACACCCCCCACCCCAATTCTACCTGGGACCCAGAAGACAGAGCCCCACGCTCACGATCTGAAACCCACAAATGGGGGCTCCGGCCCCCAATCCTATCAGAAGCCCAGTAGGCATGGCCCCCAGCCCCCAAGTCGGCTTTCACTCCCTGAGGGCCCTGCCCAGGGCGCCCCAACTCCCACCCCTGTCTCTCCAAGGAAAGGAGAGTCGAGTCTCCCGCCCCCCTGGAAACCCACCCCATCTGGCCGCGAGCCCCCCACTCGCCCCGGCCCCAGATGCCCGGCCCTGGGAAAACAGAAAAAGGCGGGGTGATCTCGCCCCGTCATCGCGACCCTCCTGCCGAGGGGAGTGGGAGACATTCCTGAGGGAGGAAGCGGAGACGGAAACCCAGACCCGGATTAACTGAGCGGCGCGGGGTGGGGAGGGGGCGAGGGGCCCCGGGTGTAACCCCTCAGGCGCCGGAGTCTGGGGTAGAACTGGGGGTAACGGGAGTCCCGTGTGGGCTGGGGAGCGGGGGTTGGGAAGGGTGTCGGGGACGAGAGGGGTGCGGAGAGGTAGGGGTCGGGGTCTCGGAGAGAAGGGGAGACGTGTCGGGGCTGGACTCTGGGGCCGATCAGGAAAGGGGCGCGCGAGACGGGCTGGGGGAGCTGGGGGAGGGGAGGGAAGGGTGCTCAGGCTCCCCCCGCTCAGAAGCTGGGGAGGGGTGGGGTCCGCGCGGGGAAGGGGGCGTCTGCGGTCTCTCACCGGTTTCTTGGAGCAAGAGCAGCAGCAACAGCCGCAACGGTAGCGTCGGATACGATCTCCACGGCGGGAGGGCTGCGGCCCGGGCCATGGGGGGCCCGGGGAGAGACTGGGGCCGGGCAGGGGCCTGCGTGCGGCTCTAGCTGCGGCCAGTCCACTGGGCAAGCGAGTAGGTGCCTGAGGGCCCCCGGCTCCCGGCCGGTTCCCGCGCTGCGTCCTCTCCCGGCTCTGGTCTCGGTCCCGGCTCTCCTGGTTCGGTGCCTCCAGCCCCTAGCTTCTTTCAGGCCTTTTGGACTCGCTGACGTCACAGGACCCACCCCCTTTCCTGCCTCCTGCCCCCCCGCTCCT